>JAVXUO010001725.1:0-186266 GCA_033065855.1 Escallonia rubra | reverse complement strand
CTATTTCAGCTCCCGCTGGTTATTGCACCGACTGTTAAGCAAAAATGGTAGGAGATCCAAGTCAGCTATTCCATTGCCTGTCCTTTTGGCTTGGCTTTCGGAAAGGGACCAACTCTCACTTTACTCCGAGTCTTATATTTTGCTACAAGCTCGATGCAGCCACTTTGACTACAGCCACCTCACCCATCATTACTGTCACCTTAATTATTGATCATCACTATAATTAATGATGTTACCACCATGATACTGATATCACGAATACCACCACCATTATCGTCCCCCCCACAAAGCCCAATATGCCATCCTTATGCTGCGGGTATGTGTAGATTTTGTTAAGTGATTAGTGAGGATAAGTTGTGGACAAATAAAAAAGATGTATTCCTTCTCTCGCTCCTATTGTGGACGAAGCAATACTACATGCAACGCTCTGTAGTTTGACAGAAAGCCAAGAGAAAAAGAACAAACGTATGTCCAAGATTTCTGCAGTTACAACTGCATGCAAGCCCAAGTCGTTTCTCACTGAACCAATTGCATGCATGCCATATGAAAGAATGTCATGATTTTGTCAAAAATCATCTCGATCATAAAAACAGAAAACATACATGATGAAACGTTAGATTAAGCTCGATCATTGCAAAATGAAATGAAGGGGGTGGGGGGGGGGAGGTACCTTTACAAACGTCGAGCTCTGGAATGCGAAGTCTAACCACGTAGTGGATAGAGAGCCGCAACCGTACGGGTGACGACGCAGATGTACGCGTGGAGGAGAGTAATTGCTGAGGTGTGTTGTGACTTGGGTGGGAAACTACTGATTGGAGGGAAAATAGGGGGGGTTGCAGCTGTGTTGCGGCTTGGGTGAGAAACGAGAATGGGATTGCTGAGCTGTGTTTGGGGCTTGTTGCGGCTTGGGTGGATTGGAGGGAAAAGAGAAGGGGGGTGGGTTACCCGTAACCAGGGGGTGGGTAGAGGGAAGATTTTGAGGGGAGCGGGAATGGGATTGGGGGAGAAGTCTTGTTAGGTAAATGAAAGTCAAAGCTGAGGGATGGAGCAGTATTTTGGGGAAGGGAAAATAGGGAGGTTAAAAAAAAAACCATTTTTTTCAACCCACACCAATTTTCAGAGGTTTTAAACATTGACCCCCTATTTTCAAAATATCCCAAAAAAAAAAAAAAAAAACCCCCAAACCCCAAATAATTAACACGAAAACTCATTTTTTTTATAATTTTCCCCTTGGCAACTGCGTCAATTGGTTGGGTTCGTGTTGCGTTAGTTATGTTTGCTTAATGCATACATTTCTGGTTCCCTTTCTGTTTCATCTTGTCACATGCCAAAAGTATTTATGGCCTATGTTTGTCATCCATTGGCTTTCAATGCCAAGAATATTCACCCAACTTTCGATGTATCTTATCATCTGTCGAATGTTTACAACGTATGTTTGTCTTCCATGGGCTCTCAAAATTCTTACGAGTCTTGTTGAATCATGGACGCGTAAGTTATTTAGAGTTTCTTGGACTATCCATACCATGCACTAATGAACCTGAGTTTCTTAACAGACACTTCTTTCATCAAAGCCGAACTCTTCCTCCAAATAGATTTGAACTCTTGTACTAAAATTTGTTAAATTGTCGATATTGTTGTATGAACATAAGTAAGTTTAGGCTTCATCGAAAGGTAGGCTTTATATTATGTACAATGACCTCCTTATCAATCGAAAACAAATGAGGAACTGCTCATGTCTCCAAACTTAAAAGCTGACAAAAATTCCCAAAGTACATAAACAAAGAGTTCAAGGACTAAAGATGGAAAATGTGAATGGTTCAAGGGACTAAGATCAATATAGCCTATATTTACCTTAAATTATTGATAAGAGATGCACTTACTTCATCAGAAATAATTTATCTGGATCGTTTCCATGGACGAAGACATGCATTTACATTATCAACAATAATTTGAGAATGAAGTTGTGCTTTTCTGTATGGCGTATTGCCAGCATAAAATCCAAGGGATACTGAAATCTGCCATAAAATGTAACTTGGGTAAACCTTTGACTATTGGTGCAAATAACTCATATGCTTCAGTTACTTGTGTTGAAGGCCATTCCTCGAAGTCTGGTCCATAATTCAACCACCAATTACCAATCCAATTTGGAAAGACACCGTCGAAATTCCGGGAAAAGATAATGAACCAAGAATGTTTATGCCTTGGGTTTTGATATAGGAGAACATGGTTCCAGGCATCAACGTAGTCAAAATAATTGAAATAACGAGGAGAGACATGTGGAGGAAGATCTCTAACTTTTGTGGGGTCAATTCCCCATTGTCTTTTTGTGATGAACTTCAGAATTTCTATTTTTAAGAATTGAAAGGGAAGGTCAACATTTTTGGGAAAATCATGGGGAAGTTTTTCATAATTATTAGTAAAGACAGCTGATTTTGTGATGCGAAGAATTTCTTCATAATAATCTCTGGATTTACCAGAGGCCTTCTGGGGATAAGCCCATCCATTGGAAAGATAATTATTTGCCACCTCAATTGGTGAAAGATCTTGTTCTTCATCTTCTATTTGGAAGATATCAGGGCAATTGGTATGACCATTATAGCCAGAATTTCCAAAATTTTCAAGCATGCCTTCTCTATTAGGCTATGAGGAAGAGGAGCCAATTGATTTCCTCAAATTATATTGGTTAGAACTAGGTTTGAGTCCTTTGCCAGATCTTTCCTCAAATTATAATGGTAGAGGATGAGTCATTGTCCCTGCAGAAATTCTCTGGTTAAGAAATCAGGGAGATAATTATCTTCTCCTTTAATAAATTCAATTTTGAAATCAAAGGATTCTCTACAAGGCGACTTGGGTGTCGACCCGCACTGATATTGCTAAACAACAAGATAAATATATCCCAATTGCTACTTAAAATGGCTCTGATACCATTCTAACCCAGCTAATAAACATGAATATGAACTAGAATAATAATAACTGAACAACTGAAATATTATTAAGGAAACATAAAACTTAAAGAGCTTAAAGGTTACAGAGTATGGTAGTACAAATTTGAAGCGGAAGCACATTAAGGAAAGATAGAATCACACTTAGAACTATATAAGAAAAGTTTTCTCAAATTTTTGGTGCCTACTCCTTACGCAGGAGGAGGATTATATAGGCAAATAAAAGTATGGGTTTGAATATGAACCCTGGTTACTTTACTAAAAGTAACTATAGTTAAGGAAAAGTAGGTCGCGTGTCCTGGATAAAGTTGGAATCGTTCATACCTAACATCTCATTTTGGTTTAATAAAGCAAGCATCTTTTTGCTTTAATAAAGCGTTTATTGTTTACCGAAAAGTAGGATGTTCCGTGGCATGTATTATGCGTCTTTGTGTCAAGTCTTGCTTTTCCTTTAATAAAGAATTTGTCATGTTGCATGTATTATGTGTCTTTGGCAAATCTTCCTTTACAATGAAGGAAAATGTTCTACCTGTTTTAATTTCAGGTCTTTAGTTGTTTGTTGAGGAATACTCTTGGTAGTCATATTATCGACCATTAGTTCTTCTGATTCCTTACCAGAATTGGACTGTATATCTGAATCTCTGGAAACGTCGTCTGAATTGTCAGAATTACAGTCTTCCTCGCTCATTTTAAACATTTCAAAAGCAGCAGCCTGTAGTAGTTCCCTTTTATTAAGGAAAGGCTTTTCTTTACTTAGGCGGAAGAAGGTTTCATTTTTTCTTTTTGAAAATTCGGCTTCACATTTGAGAGCATGGGATCTTGTTCTGGGATAAGGCTTCCATTTTGTATTAGTTGCCTTAAGAGTAGGAAATAGTCTTGTGACAGCTTCAATGAATGTCTTCCTCATAAATCATAATCTGGTTATACCCAGAGTATACATCCATGAAACTGAGCAGTTCATGGCTTAAAGTGGCGTCAATAAGAATATCAATCCTTGGGAATGGATAGCTATCCTTCAAGCAGACTTTGTTGAGATCCATAAAATCAATGCATATTCGCCACGTGCCGCCTGATTTTGGAGATAACGACATTGGTAATCCAGTCCGGATAAAGGATTTCTTTAATGAAGCCTGCAGCTAATAGCTTATCCACCTCTTCTTCAATCTTTTCCTGTCTTTCGAGCGCGAAAGTTCTCTTTTTATGTTTGATAGGATTCTTGGATGGATCAACGTTGAGCCAGTGTGTTATGACTCCAGGATTGATCCTAGGCATGTCTGTCTTCGTCCATGCGAAGATGTTCGCATAGGTTAGTAGAAGGTCAATAAGCTTGAGCTTAATGCCCTCCTTGAGGATTGATACTATCTGGACAGTCTTTTCTTCATCTTTGGGATACACTTCAATACTTATTTGATCCTCAGCTGGTTCACCACCTTGCATCTTAGTATTGTCCCAGAGATCTTTAATAATGAGCGCCTCCTTATTCTTCGCAAGGAAGTTATGTAGCACTGTCAAGCCACTGTCTGGTCCCCTTTGACCTCTCTGACCCCATGTTTCGTTGGGAACTTCATCTTGAGGTGATAGGTTAGCACTATCGCTCTCAACTGGTTAAGCTCGGGTCGTCCGAGTATGGCGTTGTATGCCAACGAGACCGTACCACTACAAAATCAAGCATCAGATTAATCTTGGTTAGAGGCATGCCTATTGCGGAGGGAAGTGCAATAACACCTTCGACTGTGACAGAATGTTTGGAGAATCCGTACAGTGGCGTATCCATCTTTCAAAGATGATCTGTCGAGATGTTCATCTTATTGAGTGCATCAAAAGAAAAGAACTTCAGCTGAACTCCCCTTATTTACCAAGACACGCTTCACATAAAAAATTCCAACTTTGATAGTGATGACAAACATGTTGTCATGAGGAGTCGTCACATCCCTTATATCATCATCTGAAAAAGAAATGGCAGGAGTGGGCACTGTCTTCTACTTCTTACTCGGGGGCTGGCTCGTTATGCACACTTCCCAGGCATATGCTTTTTAAGCCTGTCCAGACGAGCCTCCTGCTGCAATGCCCCAGATATGGTATTGATTGTGCCCGCATTCTCTTTCCGTTCTTCTCTTTCTTTGGCGGCTGGGGTTGTTTCCCTTCGACCTTCCTTGCATGCCACGTATTTCCTCAACTGTTCCCACTTAATAAGGGCTTCAATTGCTCGTTAAAGTGATCCACGGTCGTCAGTTGTATGGCCGTGGTCATTATGAAAGTGGCACCACGAGTTCTTATTCCTTTTAATTGTCTGAGATCTTATCTTCTCCGGTCATTTGGGGGCCTCGTTGTCTTTGATCTCATGTAATATCTGTGACGGCCTAGTGTTGAGGGGCATCAGGTTCTCCAGGGCGAACGGGTCCTTGAGCCCCCTTTTGTCACGCTTGGAATGTTTTGCCTTCTTCCCACTTTTGGGACTTGCTTGACGAGGCTGCTCCCATGTTCCTCATTGCCTTCGCCACGTCGCCCGATGTGGGTCTCCAGGTACTCGTCTGCTTGGGTATACTTATTAGCCTTTTCAAGAAGAGCTCTCATATTCCCTGGAGGGCTTTTGTTAACAGAGAATGAAAATTTGCACGTGGGTCGGATGCCTCTAAGGAACGCAATGTACTTAATCGACTCATCCAAGTTATTTACCTCTAAAGTTGCCACATTGAATCGTCCTATATAATGGGCTAAAGACTTGTTCTTCTCTTGTGCTCCATTGAGCAGGCTTGTCGAGTTCTTCCTTCTCGAACGACTATTCATGAAATGCTTCTAAAAGAGATCCAAGAGTTAGGTAAAGGTGTGTATGGACCTCGGCTGTAGCGACTTAATCCATGCATGTGCAACTTTTGTAGGGTGGTGGGAAAGGCTCTGCACATGACATCATCTGATACCTGAAGGAGTAACATGTTCGTCTCGAACTGATAAACATGTTCTCTAGGATCACCGCTTCCGTCATAAAGGTCGCACTGAGGCATTTTGAAGTTGGGTGGTAGCTTTGCCTTTTCTATTGCCTCATATAATGGATATTAGACTCTTCCCTCAGGGGAGATCGTTCTTGAGGATGGGGTTTGGAGACAACCTTCTAGGAGTTTAGTTCTTGGGAACAATACTCGGGCATCGTTTGCCGATGGAGTGGCCTTCGGAGGTTATCGCGCCTGGTAACCTTATCAGGAAAGGAGTTTGTGCTATCCTTGACAGACCGATGGAGACTGTAGCACGATCCACTCCTCGTAGTATGCTCTTCGCTCTTCTCCTTAAGTTGGTAAGTAGGGTCAGCTTCTGATATATACTTGCGACTATAGCTCGACCTAGAGGTGAGTGAGAGATGAAGGTCACTTGGGTCTAGGTGGGAATGAATGGTGGAAGGAGGAGCCACCGCTATGTTGGGGTTTTTTTTAGAGTGTTCATGACATTCTTCAACTCATGAATTTCTCTCGTGAGGTTGGCATGGGGTGCCTTGAACAGCTTGCGGTTAATACGATGACATAGGTCACCGTTCTTCAGAGTCAACGTTGGGGATCAGTCTCTTCAAGAACTATTGTCTGAGTCTGGGGTAGTAGATGTTATATTGACGTATGTGAACATCTTCAGCAGAACCGCGCGACAGTACGAGGGCGCGAACGTTGATCGCGAGAGCGACTTAGTCGACGAGAGATATTGGATCGCGCGTGACGATTTTAAGAGCGACTAAGTGAAGAGTCATTGGAGGATGATCGATTGGCCATGTTCCTTGTTGTGGTCCCATGGATGGTGCCAATCTGTTGCTACTAGAAACTGGATCGGGAACCACAACCAGAGATTTGACCTGCAAGACAGAACACGGAGTGACCGCCAGATGGGGTTCTGGCAGAAGAACTCTCTGATGCTTAACTTAGAGCGTATCTAACAGTGTAAAACTCTAAGAAAGCAATACAACACAGTGTATATGTGTTTGAATTTTTCCATGTACCTTGGGGGGGGGGGGGGGGAGGGGTAGACCCCTTTATATAGTCGTAGGTGGAAAACTCCCAAAAGGTTTGTAAGTCTTGGCGGCTGGGCCCTGGGCTAGGCCAATCAGGATCGTGTTAGGATCCTTAAGGATCACGTCACCATCCTTGACGGTTGAGTTCGGATCCTTTTAGAATCCTAACTCCACCAATATAGTAACCACTAAATCCGTAGATGTCTGTGGTTGACCATGAGTCATAATTGCCACGTGTCATTAATTGATTAGAGGCTTTTTTTTCTATATCAATAGGTACGCTTGTTTCGCTTATCTTTGCCACGGGATCAAGATCCTATGCTGCTAGCGCGATAATATTGCTACGTGAATGTGAATTTGGTACCTAAAGTCTTCCATTTGTCGCTGAATGGGTGTACTTTTTACTAACAAATATGACAAAACAGCTCTTTAAGTGACAAAATTCATCTCTGCACATACTCTTTTCATTTTATTCGTTTAAGGGAGTACCATTCTTTTGCGAGGAACTCAATTAGTTATCGTGCTTTTCAAACGTTTAGCCAAACTCCTCCCTTCTTCAGAATGTCTACAATTATACAATTAAAACGCTACACTGTCATATTTAAAAGACAAATTATGACAGCAGTACCTATAGTACTACTGATGGAGAGCAGCCTTAAACTGATGTTTTCTTTCAACTTTCAACTATAGACCTAGATAATATATTAACTTTTAAATTAAAGAAAACCAGTCAAGGTCATTATTTGAAAATTTTAACATTTTAGTTAATAATCGCTCTACCCCACGGTAATCCAAACTTTTTCTTTATCTCCACTATTCCAACTACTCTATCCAAATATCCATCTGTCAACATTTTTACTGTATCTCGCAGGTTTTTCCCACTCATTTTTCATTTTTATGGTAAATTCATTACCTTTTTATGTACCTTTTATTGTATGTATCTATTGGGTTACCCCTTTTTTTTTATCAGAATTTTGACTTATCCGAATAAGAATGTATTCTAATTGTATTGTCTCACCCTTTTCACAGAAGTGGTCTAGTGGTCATAGAGATCTTCTTCCTTTTTTGTTTATGTGAGTTTAGATCTTTTGGCCAGCATGCAAGAAATTTTTTTATCTTTCTAAATGCATCAGACCGGTGTGGGGGTTCCCTTAACGTCACTGGGAAGGGATTGTCTCAATTGACTTACAACCTGAACTGATGATATCACTTATTGCAATAAAGTGATATAGATTTTCCTATGGAAACAAATGCTAAGGTAATGAAAGCCTACAACAGTGATGTACCAATTTAGGAATTAATCTGCTTAAACTTGTTTGTTTGAGAATCTACTTATAAAGAAAAAAAAAGTTATAACCTCCGCTAGAGGTTCAAATCTCATAGTGCCACTTAAGGCCCAACAAGTAGCTCGCAAGTTTAGCCCCAGATAAGGTAACAATAAACATTACAGAAAAATTTCAAGGCCAGTGCCAGGACATCGGATATCGCCACGATTTATGTTTTCTCGATTCAAATACTATTGAGAATCTCAACCACATTATAAACAAAAATACTTGAAATAAGAGGATCGAGCAATAGATCACGTACACGTACACGTACACGTACACGCGCGTGCACGCGCGCACACACACACACACACACACGCACACTCTTTCTCTCTCTGGCAACTTAGTGCGATATGGCCACATAACGGATGGACGGACCAGATCTAATTTTTTTTTAAAAAAAAAACCTTCGTTCGCTACATTATCTAATGAACGGTGATTTTGACCAAAATGCCTAGACGGTGTTTAGTGAATAATGTAAATTTATATATATATATATAGCGAACGGCAATTTTACCGTCCGTCAAATAATGTAGCGAACGACAAAGTTTACTTTAAAAAATATAGATCTGGCCCGTCCATCCGCAATGGATGGACGGCCAGATGGCGCTGTCAACTTATCTTAAGTTACCAGCGCGTGCAATATATATATATATATATTTGTGAAAAGGAGTAAGAACCCTACCGTTAAGATTGAAGATAGCACTCAGATGACATTCTCATCCGATAGGAATTGCAGTACAACTAAATATGATAGTTGTTTTTTAACAAGAGAATAAAAAAATTTAAAAGTGATAAAAAATAGTAGTGACAAAAGTATATGTATGACATGTACTGTAATAAAAGGAAGGATATTAAGTTTGTTAGAGAAAACTATGGGATAAGATTGGGCTTGCCTTAAAATAAGACTTATAATTAGATGGGTGAAATAATTTAAAATTGAGAAAGAGCAAGTGTACGTGTTGGTAAGAAAAAAATTTGGCTGCTACCCTAGAGTGACAATTAATCGTCTCTAAATGTTTTTAGTGGTAGTGACTTTTATTTAGTGACGCTAAAAAAGTGCTGCTAATAATTGTTGCTGAAAGTGTTGAAAGAAAAGTCAGTAAAATGACTTATCGACTATTAATTCTCACTATACACGGAGTTGGAAGAAGATTCCTACACCCCGCGTAGGAACCAAAGTTTGTTCTTTTGGTAAAATAGTACGAATGAATTGGTGGGATTGCAAACCTATGAATAAGTGGTGGGAGATGTTGACATGAGAAATAGAAAAATATGAAATATATTTGATTGATTGAATTCCAAATGGCAACACAATAGACATGCCAAGTTAAAAAGCCACCCCCCCCCCCCCCCCCCAAAAAAAATCCCCAATTGCCTGTGGGAAAATTTTCATCCGACGACAGGAAGACTTTAAATGAAAGTCACATTTAGGCCATCGATCCAACAACTTCACGTCCATATATACAGTGGCGAACCTTCCGCATGACCGGGGGGTGCCATGGCCACCCCCAGATTTTAGGACCTTCCCGCATTAGAGTTGACAAGAGAAAGAGTTCACAAGTGACAACTTGATGTGTAAACAATCAATTTATATATGTTGGTGAATACATCTGTATATTCTCCCCAAAAAAGGTTAATTTTTTACATGTATATATGTATATTGCTTTGTCCTTGCATTGTCCTTGCCATTTTTATTTTTTTACTTTTAAAAAGATAAATCAAGTCACCAAAAAGTATACCCTTGTGTCTAATGTCTTTGTCCTCGCTGCATATATGGTTCTCGTCTTGACTGTTCTCTTTATTATTATATTTCTGCCCAGTCGTTAACTCATCCATATAGTAGCAAATTTAGTTAGAGGAAATTAAAATTTTTTTATCACTTTTTGGCCCCCCTCGATCAGACTTTCTAGATCCGCCTTTGCGCGTGTGTGTGTGTGTATATATATATATATATATATATATATATATATATGCGCGCGCGTGTGTGTGCGAGAGAGAGAGAGAGAGAGAGAGAGAGACTGGATTAGATTTAAGGGTAAATTACGCTAAAACTCTATGAGGTTTTACGTAATTATACTCCACTACCGCTATCTTTAAAAATTACACTCTGCCCCCCCGAGGTTTGTATCCGCATTACACACAACTACACACATTTAACGGCCCGTCCAACTCCGTGAAAAGATTCCCTGACACACTCCTTTATGCAATTTTCATACCCAAAATACCCCCCCTTTGTTCTCTATACACACGCGTGATCTTCTTGTAATGTGGGTTTTTACAGAATTTCAGTCAACTCCACAGCAACTTCTTCCCTTCCTCCACCTTCTGCTCATGCCCTTTTATCCCTAAAGTAAAATCAGACCCATCAATTTAAGGGGTAACAATGTCTTGGTCAGAAAGTAGTGAAGAGTAGTTGGATCTAAGGTTTAGGTACAAGAATTGTTGGTGTAGAAAGAGGGCAAACTTGAGGATTGTTGAATCTGTTGAGAAGCCAAGTAAAGGTAAGTTGTTCTTCTCTTGTGCAAGTGGTGGATGTATAATGTTCACCTGGTGCACACCTGATAGAGCAACAATGAAGCCAAGTTGAAGGTTGATGAAATACTCATCTGAGTTTTCTGAAGAGATTCAAAGGCCCAAGATCAATGAAGAGGCAAAGATGCATTTTTTTGATGGAAATGGAGTTGTAACCAGTCAAAAATTACAGTTGATTGAAGCTAATCAAACAATGCTGAAGTTGTTGGTTATTTATTCTCTAATTTCCTCATGGATGTGTATTATGGTGATGATTTTTGTTGTCCGCAAATGAGGAATTTGGGTGTGTGTTTATGTACTGCAAGTAATGTGGGCTTTATTTTCCTTTCCAGAGCTCTTTTGTAATATTTTTTAATGACTTTGTATGAAGAAGGTGAATGAATGCGATTTTCTAGGGTTCTCTCTGTATGGCCTTCTCTGATCTTTTTCGTCATGGGAGCTCAGTGTAATTAATGCAAACCTCATGGGAGTTCTGTGTAATTTTAAAAGTAACTATTTTTGCGCATGACATGCTGTGGATGAATATGATGCATGAATGGTTGAATTGGAGTGACATTGCTGAAAAACAGCAAATCAGGACATGATTAAACACCCTGCTCAAAACTAGTGAACAAATAAACTGCTCAAAACAACTGTTAACATATTTGGGACACTGCACTAAGTGTGCACACTATGAACCTGCACCAAATCATGCCAAGGTATCGCCAACATATTGCAACCAACTCCTTAAACAAAATGCACCACCACAGCAGTATGCACCAACACAGTGCAACCCACTGCTGTACTTCAACACACTACATAAACTAACTGCAACAGACCAAATGAAGACAACCAAGTGCAACAAATCAAATGCACAAACGCATTCCACCAAACTGCAGTGTGCACACAAACTAGTTGGTAAATTACAAAAAATCACTGAGATTTAATACAACTATGGTTTCATTATCCAAAAATAGACAGTTTACATCATCCCCAAGATCTAAGCTTACATAATCCAAACTTGTGCATGTGTTGATTGTAACCTAAACTTTACAAAGTGTACACATTGTCTGTCAACATATTTGGGACCTAAAGCTAACATATTCCTTGGACTTCAACTTCAAAAACTTGTATGCAGTCACAAGGTATTCACAATTTCTTCATTCAGCTTCACAAAATAATCTTCACAATATCTTCAGCTAGCTTCACAAAATAATCTTCACAAAATAATCTCCAATCTGTCTTCAACTAGCTTCACAAAATAATCTTCAATATGTCTTTAACTAGCTTCACAAAAGAATCTTCATTTACAGCTTCACAAAAGTCATTTCATATCTACAAATACCCTTACCCTTCTCTGCAGCTTCAAGGCTGTGACTCCTGGGTTTGAGCCACCACCTCAGGTCCTCCTTGTTAAAAAAAACAGATTGGGAAAACTTGAGGAAAAAAATAATAAGTTAAAGTCTGAAAAATAACTAAAAGAAATCTCAGTGGTTACCTGCTCATTCATGCTAACTTGGTTGCACCCAATCTGACTGCACCCAGCTTCACTGCCTCTGCCTTGATTGCCCCTACCTTGACTGCCCCTACCTTGCCTCCCCCCCTCACTGGTCTTGCAGCATTGGCATTTCTATTACTTCCCACTGGTGCCTGTTGGCAGGTCCTTTTATTATGCACAAATTGCTTACAATTTCCACACTTCAGAGTGCATGACCTTTTTCCTTCCTTAGCAGGTTCATCAGCTGCCCTCTTCCTTTCCTTTCTTGGCCTTCTAGGCAACCTCTTAAAAGGGGGAGGTTGCAAAGGATCCCCTGGAGCTGGCTCCCAGTGGGTCTCATCATGCAGTGGGTGCATAACATGACCATAAGTTTTCAAATAAGTATCCCTGCTGTAGCACTTATCCACAAACTCAACCACATGAAAGACTCCACCACATTACCAGTTACCGGCTCATTCTTAACAGCAGGGTCAAATGTATACCTAGCCTAGCTCTCTACTTTATGGCCTTTTAACCACTCAGCTGCTTCGGGTGACAAGTCTTCCATCTGTCTCATAGCTAGCTTAAAGTCATACATATTGTATGCCTTGGCAGCAGACCAAAAATAGCTTTTAAGCTTCATGCCAGGGTATCTAGACCTAAAATTGCAGAAAATATGCCTACAACACCTTCTATGAGTTGCATGTGGTATAATGTCTGATAGGACAATCTCAATACCCTTTTGTCCATCAGACATGATCACCCATGGCTTTGGATTAGGACCATCACCTATGATGGTATAAAGGTGATGTAGGAAAAACATCCAACTATGTGTGTTCTCTATCTCAACAACAGCAAATCCCATAGTGAATAACCCATTGTTCCCATCTGAGCCCACAGCAGACAATAATACACCTCCATAAGGCCCTTTAAGATGACATCCATTAACTACAAGAAATGGCCAACAACCAACCTTAAAGCCATTTTTCACAGGTGCAAATGAACAGAACAGCCGATGCAAGCGAGGCAAATCCAGGTTAGGTTGAACTCTTTGAGTTTCAAGCTTGAACAAGCTCCCAGGATTAGTCTTCATCACATCATGCCCATACATCCACAACTTCTTATATGACTCTACATCAGACCCCTTAATCTTTTCTAATGCCTTCTTTTTTGCTCTGTACAGCTGCATTCTATGGGCCTCTACACCATAGTTTTTTAGCAAAAGCTCTTGCAGCCCATCTATGGTAATATCAGGATTTCCCCTAATGTGCCCAAGCAGCTTCTGTGCAATCCAAGTGGAATTGGCCTCCTTGTTAGTATTGCCCATTACACAAGAATGTTCAGGATCTAAGCTCTTGATTTTGTAAGTTTTCCCATCAGGAATAGGTGATGCTAATATCCTCAAACTACATCCAGGATTGCCACAGTGGGCAGCAACCCTGTTCTTTTCATTCCTATCTCTGACCAGCTTAAACCCAGTCTGAATACAATAATCCGTCAGAGTATTCCTAAAATAATTGACATCTTCAAACAACAAACCCTTGTACAGTTGAATAGTTTTACCTGGCATATGTTCAAATAGCTCTCCCCTCATATATTTGTCTACATTTACTGCTTCAACATCCAAGTTATCATCACTTTTGTACATAGGGTTTTCATCTTCATCATCACAGCTGGACAACTCATCTTCACTTAATTGATCATCCTCTGTCACAGGCTCTTCATCACTTGCCTCTTCATCAAACTCATTTAATTCTTCCCTTACTTCCTAATCATTATCCTCAGAATCAGAATCATCACTAGTGTGGTGCAACTCCTCATCACTGCCATCTTCACTCTCACTCTCAGGTGCCCTACTAGTCCCAAGTCTACTGTCATTTCTAGCTGACTCTACATTTGGTTCTGGATAACTAACTACTGTAGGTTCTGCCCCAACAGTTTCTAAGAACACACGAATCTCCTCTGAATTCTCATACAGCGCAAACATGTCAAGTAAGGACTTATCAGATGTTATTTCTTCCCTGACATTGGTTTCAGGCAAAGTATATTATAGGGCAATAACTATACCTAAACTAGAGGGGATGTCTTTCAACATAAGATCATTTACATCGATAAGCAGATCCATATAGCTGTATCTGTCAGGATCCACATCAGCTATGCTATCAACAATGTTACAGTAGTGGACCCTCAGTTCATATATCCTTTCTGTGCCCATTCTGTAGTACAAGGAAAAATAATTAGGGGATTAAATTAGGGCTACAATTAGGGCATTCAATTTAGGGTTCATCAGCTGGGGCTAAGTGAATTAGGATATTCAATTGGTTCAATTAGGGTTCAATTTGTTCAATTATAGTACAATTGGTTCAATTAGGGTTCAATTAGGGTCCAATTAGGGTTTAATTTGTTCAATTAGAGTTCAATTAGGGTTCAATTAGGGTCTAATTTGTTCAATTAGGGTCTAATTTGTTCAATTAGGGTTCAATTGGTTCAATTAGAGTTCAATTGGTTCGATTACGGTTCAATTAGGGTTTAATTAGAGTTCAATTGGTTCAATTACGGTTCAATTAGGGTCCAATTAGGGTTCAATGGTTCAATTACGGTTCAATTGGTTACATTACGGTTCAATTATGGTTCAATTATAGTTCAATTACGGTTCAAAATGTGTCTACGTGAATTAGGGCCTAAATCAGGGTCCAATTACGGGTTACATTATGCTATCAACTACGGAAATCATGCAAAGGAAGAAAGATCAGAAATGGGAAATAACGAGTAAAACGTGAAAGACATGAAGGAGTTAGGAAAACATACCTTCAAGCAGAGAGCCGGAAGTGGTTGCGTCGTCTCGCAACACAGGTACACCGAAAGTGTTGTGTCGTCCCGCAACACAGGTTCACCGGAAGTGGTTGCGTCGTCCCGCAGCACAGGTACACCGGAAGTGGTTGCGTCGTCTTTTTTTATGAGATTAGGGTTGTGAAATGTTTGGCTCTGATTTTTTTCTAGGCTTCCCTTCCCCTGATCGCACAGTGACCCCCTACCTACCTCCTTCTCTGCCAACCTGTTTTTCCTCCTTCCCGAGAAGAAGTTTCCCTCCAATTCCCAAGAACAGGTTTTCCCTCCAAAATCCCAAGAAAACTGTCTGAGGGTATTCATGTGACACCTCAACCCAAGTGACATCACCGGGCTGAGTTATCAACCATAATCACTTTCAAAACCCTGTGCTGAATACAGAGCAACTACATCCTCATACTCATACATCATTAATAGACGCTCCAAATTACGTTTTTACAAAAAATTTCTTACAAACATACATCATTGCAGCGGAAGACTTTCAAGTCTTTAAACAACACGAAAGTATACAACCTAATATACTACTGTAGTCGTAGGACTCTTATCAACCTATCTCGTAACACATTCTTCATTCCACCATTCCTAGTTGTTCTTACCTCACACAACTGATCCCCTTACTCTTCTTTTCTAGCTTGTCTTTTTCCTTTCTAGAATGTTCTTTTTGATCAACCTCATAGCCTGCACAATACAACATAAGGAATGAGCGCAAATCGCCCAGTAAAGACAACATGATGAGTATCGTGTACTAATGATTCAAAATACTCGGAGGAATAATAATCATCTCAACGATAGCAATGAATCAAGAGTAGTCAATAAATTTCAGCATCAACATAACTTGTCAAACGATAATTTTTCTTTCGTTAGACTGAGCGGCTTTAAGGCCCAATAGAACAGCATTACTGCCACCTCATCATGGACAAGACTGACTGACCGACAGACAGACTGACTATGCAAGTGAACACTAAAATAAGAAATTGAAAAGATAAACATCAACGAAATACAAGTCATTAAAATCATTAACATCAAAAGAAAATCAAATGCAATGCAACTCAGACACGACAGACTAGACTTGACCAGACATGACAGACTCGACTCGCGCGCCCTACATCCTCTTTGCCAGTGATCATGTTTCACAGGCCATCCTCATCATATTGATGTCCCATTTTACGGGATGTTCATCTCAGTCTCAAATAAATAGAAGAGACACTGTCAACAGGCAGGGAGCTCATTTAGAGTGCTTTCCCTAACCACGTTACAACCATGCAACAAGACATCATTAACGGGGCGGACTAAGGAAAAATTTATTCCACCTTATGTCCTCAACAACACAGCTCAACAAGGAATACCGGATCAACAAATCAACCGGTGTTCAGACATAACAACAAGAGTTCAACGTGACATCATCAACAGGGCGAACTTGGGAGAAGACTACCGCAAGCCCTCAACAACGTTCTTACATAAGAGAAATGTCGACTACCAATAAGTGCCAACATTTCACAACAACATGCAACGACCTTAACAGCATCATTATCAACGATAGGGCAGACTCGGGAGAAGTTGCCATAAGTCCTCAATAGTGTTCTCAAAGAGAAGAGATATCGGCTATCAATAATTGCCGGCATCACACAACAACCACACGATAACCCCTTCACAACACCATCATCAACTTCAAGTATACCAATCGAATCGAATCATAGCATATTGGGACACCCATCATCATCACTAAAGTCTATCAACAGGACGGACTAAGGGCATTATTCAACCCTAAGTCTTCAACAGCACAATTCAAATATGCATATACTGGTTACAATGACTACCGGTGACCCATCATAACAACAAGAATTCAACAACACGTCATCAACATGGCATGCTAATCGAACAATGAATTAGCATATCAGAACCGTATTGTCCTTACCTGATTGGCTTATAGCCGAAGCAACTCGCAATCTCTGATCGCAACGAGCTGCATCACCTAGTCAAATAATACTCTGCTCGTTAGAAATCATTCCACATATACGCACTCCTTATTCTACCCCTTCCCATTCAATCGTTTATAGCGTCTTACGACGGCTTGTTAATCTGGTCCAATAATTGGATCCTTAACCTAGCTTACCAACGCATTAGCAATAGCCACTATCTCATTATTTCAACGTATTCACATCATTCCTCACTTTCCATTATTTCGAACGCTGAATTACACGCGTTCCCTAACATTTGGCGTCAACATGTCAAATTATCAAAATACCCCCTGACGGTTCACTACCACTCAAACACCCCAAATCTGCTTCAAAACAACCTCTCAGGTGTTTTACAACTCTTTTCGGACTAAAAAGTCATTTGAAAAACTTTATCGGGAAAATTACCAAAATACCCCTCTCCGGGTGGCAAATTACCAAAATGCCCCCTGAGGGTTCCCGGCATCATAAAAATCTCAAAAGTGCTTTAAAATGCTATTTTAAGCCTCCTGAATTCATTCTTGAGCTAAAAAGTATTTTACAAAATTTTCGCCCAAAAATCCAGAAACCGGCGTCCGGACCGAGTGCTTAAAAGCCCATTCGGCCAAAAATGGCTAACGACTTCGGAATGACCCAAAATCTTGAGAAATGGAACTTCTCAGCATCATAGAGTCCTCATAAAATTTTTGCGCAAAACCGCGCTCGTTTGGTATTTTAAATTTCACCGCAAAGTTCCAAACTTCCCGCGTCCGTTCGCCCCCTTCTTAACCTCGGAAAACTCTGAAATATTTCCACGACATAGGTCTCCTAAAAATAACTATGGTCTATTTTTTGTACTTTGGCTAAATCTGACCCTAACTATTTTTAAAAATTCGAATTCCAAACTGATTACTTAATTCCCACCTTTAGTGACAAAAACAGTCACTATTCACATCAACACACACACTAGGTCACCTTCACGCACACACACTTATCTTCTTCCTCCTTCAGCCGTCACACACACCTGGGCACATTTCTCCTTCAATCTCGCATGAAAATTTGTTTCACATTCCAATCGTTTGGTTACATCACAAACTACACATTAACACCCTAAACCCCTTTAATTTACACAATTTCACCATATTGATCCATACCCATTTCCGAAATTGAAGAACACACACTAGAACACACTTAAACACACACCCACGCACACTGAAATCAACCCAATTCGAAACCCTAATTCTTTTTCCCTTTTCATTGTTGTTTTATGTCTTATATCCATGATTCCAACAAGAATCCATTACAAATTCTTCCATCCCCAATTATATATACACAACCGAAATATATATACACATATGTCACATGTTCTTCAACTAAAATTTCACCCAATTCTTCCATAACTTCGCGATTTAGGGTTCAAAATCATACCCAAATGAATTCGAGGTTCTTCCTTTCTCCCTTTCCTCTCTTCTTTCTTCCTTTCTTCTCTTTTTCCTCCCTTTTTCTTCCTCTTTTTGCTGTGTTCTTCACGGGGTTACTGTTCACGCCCAGCTCATGTTCATGACTTTCTCATATTTCAACTTTTAACCCCACAAATTTTCTTTTATATTTTCATCATTCATCTTCATCCATCAATACTTTATAATTTCCCACCATGACTCAGGTTATGGCAAGCAGGAGGTGGCCATCGTACATGGCCTATTTCCATCAGGTTATGACACATTTTGCAAAGTTTCAAATTTTGCACTTTGGCCCCTCAAGTTTCCAAAATTTCATTTTGACCCCCTTGACTTTGGAAAATTACAATTTGGACCCAAAATCACCCTAACCCTCCATGTAACCCCCTAACACCTCATTATCATCAAAAGGATGCTACTTAATAAAGATATGCATCCCGTTCATCATATTTTCCAAAATTACACTTTTGCCCCTCAACTTTTCAAATTTTCATTTCAACCCCCACGACCACACTAACCCCCCTTATTTAGCTCCTCAATACTTAATTGTCACCAACAGAATGCTACTTAATAAAATAATCTCTCATTAATTAATCAAACTCGCGGTTAGATTAATCTCCGGTATTTTCCGGGGTATCACAGATTCATGTCTTTTTGCATTGCACCGTTAACACCGTAAGAGAAAAAGTTATTTTTTGAGTGGAGTGTAATTTTTTAAGATAGAGACAGTGGAGTGTAATTACGTAAAATTAATTTCAGGGGGTTTTAGTGTAATTTACCCTAGATTTAACTGAATGTATGAACCGGCGGACTTTTAAATTCATAGCCTTTAATTAATGCATTCAGGGACTTTAACCTGCGTAGTCTTAAAGCTACTACGAGTGGATGTATAAATACCGTGTGACAGAGTGTGTGTGTGGGGGGTGGGGGTGGTGTTGATGTGTTTGTGCGGGAGAGAGAGAGAGAGAGAGAGAGAGAGAGAGAGAAAGAGAGAGGGGTGTTGACAGCTAGCTTCGCGGGCCTTCCCATTCAACCATCAATTAAGATATCATTTGCCGGTAGAGAGAAATGAAGATATCATTTGCCGGTAGAGAGAGAGAGAGGGAGAGTTGTCCACATTCAACAATCATTTGCCAACTCCCTTAAATTTATGAACAGTTATGTTGGGATCACGAAACTGAGTACATTGAAAAGGGTTCCCCCATGTTTTCAGTGGACTTTACTGCATGAAAAACAGTGAACTAAAAGTGTGTAAAATAACTACGAAATCAAGTCATGAAAAACAGTGAACTAAAAGTGTGAATTAATCGGAAACTATACACCAAATATACTTTACATCTTCGAAATGAAATGATTCGAATACTTGACCTGATGCGTAAACTTTTCAGCAATGCAAACCATATATTGTTTCTGAGATGAGCGTTCTCAAGATGGCCAAAACATTTTGGCTTCTGAGATACTAGTCAAAAGTATAATACTTTATCTTTTATAAATTTCTCCCAGCAAATAGTGTAAATGACTTGATGAACTGTAAACGACTGTTGTAATCACGGTCACCCTCCATATTTGTCACTAATTAAAAAGTTTTTGTATTACAAACATCACATTTGGCTCAAGTATTTTAGTTAAAAGATTAAACTCCCTAATATGTATTTCGGCATTTGAACTCTTCCATTTCATTTTTGTCTTTAAAAACTATATTGTGTCATTAACTAGTGCCACTAAACTCATTTGGAGTTTGTGAGAGTTTAGGCTCGGAGTCAATTTATCGGTTCCCCATGTTTTGTGGTTTTAGTTCCAATTCACAAGAGCATTGTAATTATTGTTTTTTTACTTATTATGGACAAACTCAAAGTTTAACTAATACTTTCTCTCGCTATTTAATCTCAAATATTCATTTTTCATGTACGTATAACTGATATACCTACGAGTGCTACATGTGAGTTGCATTTAGTCGAATTATTTTTTCACTACTGTGCATGTCTATAAATAAAAAATTAGTAAAACGAGCATGTATTAAATGTACGCAAGTTATATAACCTCAATATAAATGTCATACTAGTCCTAATTCACATATGAATCTTTTTGCATGTACATCCCATTACATTGAAGTTTAGAAATGCTTCAAACTTATTTAATTTGATGTCGCTTACTGCACCGAATATAGTCATATTAGATCAGTTTTATTATACTAGCAACTAAAATTTTTACATGAAATTTTTTGCCTCCTTCGACGTGACATCCTGAATCCGCTCTAGGTAGGTATACTACTATGAGTCCATGACCGAGCTAACAAATTCTTTTGTCGAAGATAGATGTCTTATTAGCAATCAAGAAATGGCCAGCAATTGTGTAATTCTCTTTGGTATTGACTTTAAGATGTGATAGCTGGATTGTAGCAAGTAGCAACCACTTACTGTACGTCAAAGGTATCAAGCGGGATGGCCATGGCATCGTGCCTATTTCTTTACACTCGATGTCTATTTAAAGAAGGCCAAACTCAATGATTTGTCAACGCAGAAACGGTATCTGGAGTAGCTCCATTGCTGGCAACTCTTGTTGAATCTTCGGAGATGACAAGCATCAAAGTACTTGCCGAGTCTCTTAACTCCAATTCCATCCCTTCCGACTATGCTTACTCTGCGAATTACCATACCCCCAGTGGCGGAACTGTAGCATGGCCGGGGGGGGCCACGGCACCCCCCCAATTTTTTGGATTTGTTTTTAGTTATTGATAATAATACTCACATTTCACATATTTACGAAAATGCCATTATATCGTAAATAATTAATTAGGGTTTTATTTGTTGTATTATTTATTCTTTGTGTCATCGGCCGTCATAATCTTCTTCATTCTCATTTTTCATTCTTCCAAATCTCAAATTTCAAATTTCCAGATTACCAAAAAAACACGAATTGATCAAGATGAGTTCTTTTGTTTATAGTTTAATTCTTGGAGTATTAACAAATTCAATAGTTACGCTAATTATAGTATTAACGTACTCAATTGTTATGCTATTTCAATAGTTACGCTATTCATTAGTTTAATTCTTATATTATTAATGTATTCAATAGTTACGAAAAAACACGAACTAAGCAATTTATTATGCATTTAACGTATTCAATAGTTGTGTTAATTATAATATGCTTATTTTTGTAGATGGGGAAGTCAAAGTCACACACAATTGGTTAGTTCTTTCAAACAAAAAATGTTAGCAGTAATAATCTTGATAAACTTTAACCTTCTTCATTCTTTTATGTTAGCCATCAATTTTTTTATGTCTTTTTGGTGCCCCCGATTAAACTTTCTGGATCCGCCCCTGCATACCCCCATTGCCTCCAACCCGGAAGACGCAATCCCCGTTATTGATTACTCTTTGCTCACCTCAGGCACTCCTGACCAACAGTCAAAAGCGATCCAGGACCTCGGCAAAGCATGTGAGGAGTGGGGCTTCTTCCTGGTAAACCCATGCCACACTTCACTTCCTCTGCTCTATGATTTTTGTGTCTATACGAATGAAAAATGGTGGCAAACTAGTTTGCTGTTGTTGGCACCAGTCTCTACAAAGTTATAGTTTCAATTTCAGGAAGTCACAATACTCACACTTTGGCAGACGCATTTTCCACGTTACGCTTTCATTTTGCCTTATCTCTGTATCTTTCCTGATGCATGGTTGTACATAACTCATTGCTAACATGTATAATACGTGTCTGCCTGCAGCTGGTTAATCACGGTGTGCCGGAGACTCTCATAGACAAAGTGTTCGATGCGTCAAGTCAGTTCTTCAATCTCACGGAAGAGGAGAAGCGGGAGTTTGAGGGGAAAAACGCGTTCGATCCGATCAGGTGCGGCACTAGCTTCCATAATGCTACAACTGGGAAAATCTTGCTCTGGAGGGATTATCTTAAGGTCATTGTGCACCCAGAGTTTCACTTTCCAGACAAGCCTCAAGGTTTCAGGTACAAAATCAGACTTTTTTCCTCACCAAGCCCCTTCGCTTCATTATGAGACTTAAGAATTGGTCAAACGATATGGAATTTAAATAAAGAATTTATCTCAATCTGATGGACAATTAGTTTGAATTTTAGAGGATAGGATCACTAGTTCTGGAAAAGGAGCATGAACAATGCAGAGGGTAGAAACAAACAAAATGACGGGGGTGGCTAAGCCTACTCCTCGAATCATTCTATTCACATCATTTACTCGCGAAGCGTTGCTTTACCTTTTAACCCTTTAGCAACAAAAGGAGCGAATTTAACAACATATTGTGCTAAATTCAGTCCCACCAAGGCAACATATACTTTAATACATACGATCTTGGAAGCAAGGTGTGCCGCCTGTTGTTCTTCGGACTGTAATCGGAGTCTACATTTTACAGCCCTGGAGGGTTCAAAACTTAATGCTGCTATATTTTTGTTTGAAATCATGAATAATCTCGTCATCCATTCGCAATTGGCTAAAATACCACTAGAAAATGAAAAATGCACGAACCCTTGTGCAGTTAAAACGTTAAATGAAAATCTTGTTAACCTGTAGAAGTATTCACGAGGGAACCACGAATTTGTTACGCTGTTGATGACACATTTTACGTCTTACACAATTAGAATCAATGGTCAAAGTCTGAGCCCATTAATGTTATCAGATATGCCAGCGGGAAGAATTGAACCCAAGACCTTTCCAAACCAGAGCTCTGATACCATGTTAAGTTATCATCTGCTCTAAAAACTTAAGCTGTAAGAGAATGAGCCCAACAATGTTATCATGCTTAACAAAGTCATATCAATAAAGAAAAAGATCGATGGATTGAAAGTTCTAAGATAAATGACCGATAAGAGAGTTAATGTGAAAACTGATTTCTGTTATCTATTATGTATAAACTCCCAAGATTACTCCTAGATTACGTAATTGATTCCGAAGATTACTCCTAGGATTACAAGGGTCAAAGATAAAATGAAAACTATTTTCTTCATTTCTTGATACACGATATTTTCTTGATGCACAATAATCCGATATACGATGAGAGTACCGATGTATACTGCATCATAAATTGTTGAAAACAAATTGATGGTTTGGTTTTAGGCTACCGAAATGAATCCGCAAATATACAAACCTATTAGTTCTTTTGAAGTGAATGAAAACAAATCCTTTCCACCCATTTTGAACCATGTTTAACAGTGTTATCAGTTTTGTTAACAAAACTGTGTGTAACTTGCATTTTGGAAGTCATTGACTACATTCCGTTTGTCGTGACTGCAGCGAGCTTTCACTAGAGTATTGCGAGAAGACCCGAAAAGTTGCAAGGGAGTTGCTTAGGGGAATAAGAAAGAGCCTTGGACTCGAAGAAGCCGATATGGACAGTGCCCTAAACTTGGACTCGGGTTTCCAACTGTTTGCCATTAATTTGTACCCACCATGTCCCCAGCCTGAACTAGCAATAGGCCTCCCACCTCATACAGATCATGGCCTCGTGACGCTACTCCTTCAAAACGGAGTTCAGGGACTAGAAGTGCAGCACAATGGCAAGTGGATTAGTGTTAATGCCCTTCCTAACTCTTTTATGGTTAACACCAGTGATCAGCTCGAGGTAAGTTATTCTTTTTTACTTGGTTGATTGCAAATTAAACATCCTATGCTTGGTAATTTCAGAGGTAAAATTATGTTTGTGAGAGTTAGCAACGAGTGCACTCTCGGCACTAAATTGGTCATTAAAATGACTTGAAGGAGCAATCTTGCTTGCTTGTTAGTCGTTTAAAGTCATAGACGACAATTAAGTTCTCTACATAAAGAAAATATGCTTGACTATTCCGCCAGTAGAAACATAATTGCAATTGCAATTGTAATCGTCCACGTCTTGAGCACCTTTGGTTCATTGCTAGAGAATTCATTTACAATGTAATCATAATTACACTTGAATGTGTGATTTATCGAGTGAATATTGTAATGCAATGAAACTATGAGAATAACATAATTTCCTCCATAATTAATATCTTTTAGTTATGATTGTTGTTATGGCCCTTTCATTGCCCTAGCCTTCGAATTTTTATTCTTAGCTGTGTGTACGCTATTTGATTATCTTATCTATGTGTCGTAGTTTTTATTCTTATCTATGTGTACGCTATTTGATTATCTTACAGCCATAAAAGTGAGTATTAGTTTTTTACTAAGCAATTAAAAAAGCTAAAAATGTCATTTATTGTTTCGTCATGTGATACATGAAGTTAAATATCGCATTCTTTATACTATATTTGTGTGCGCTTGTGTGTGTGTTAAGAATTGTTAATTACGGTCTGGTAGGACATTAATTTTGGAAGATAGAAGAATAAAAATTAGTAGCACCTCCGAATTATTTTTTTGTGTGTAGATATTTACAAAAATACTTAAGGATATGGATAAATATGAGATTTAATGTTGTGGTTTTAATGGTTCGGGTAACAATTTTGATAATTCCCAAACAAAGAAAGAAAGAAAACTGGTTACGGTAGGTTGATAATGTTGACGTCCTATATGTCCCTGCCACGTCATTTGGAATCCCAAATTTAGAGGGAGCTCTCCACCTCGATATTCTAGTGCATCCCCTTATTCAGTAAAAGTCCAACATTTGTCACTAGGATATAATTTTTAGCGACAAAAAGAGGGTAAAAGAATCACATAGAGGGGTGGAAATAACAGTTCCGTATTCACACATACACACACACAGCGCCGATCCACATCTACTGGTAGAGAAATAGTGTGATCTGGCCGTCCACTAGAGGTTGTCGACGGCTCAGATTCAATATTTTTTATATTAACCACTACACTTAGGAGTAGGGGCCCACTCAGGTAGAAGGTATCTTAAACAGTGAAGAGATCCAGGTAAATGGGGGGGGGGGGGCAAGGCTAACCACTACTCTTAGTGGTGGTTAGACGATGAGTTATAGATATCTTGCGCTAGATATGGGTCAACTCACACACACACACACATATATATATATATATATATATATATATATATATATATATATATATATATATATATATATATATATATATATAAGTCAACAACCTCATTGAAGGTATACTATCTTCCAAAAGTTTCAAGTATGATTCTATGACTTTGATACATTTTTTTTATTGCCATTGAACAAATATGCGAAATCTTATTTCATGTTAAGGGTGTGTTAAGCGGAAAAAATTTAAGAAAAAACTTTAAAGACTTCAACCTTGAATATGTTGTTTAAGTATGATATGATAGAGAATTTGAAGTAGTAGCTCGAGGCGTCCAATCCCTCGTTCTAATGATCTCTGAAGAGATGTTCTTGACAAGTTTAATTTCAATGTTTGACTAAAACTTGTTAGTTACTATGATTAGATTATTTTATGGGATAATATCATCAAACTCCTTGAATTTAGGACATAATTATATGCGTGTCCATCGACTACGATAGATATCAAGTACGCCCTTTGACTAGACAAAAACACCCCACCACCTTGGTCTTCTGCCCCTCCTTTCCTAGTCTTCACCCACCAAGTACCACCAATCCCATAGACAGCCGCACAAGCACAACCCCACTCATAGGGGCACCAACAACCCAAATATGCATCTCATTATTGCCTCACTGCATGAAGAAACTCTCTCCCACATCTTCCCAACGTCCCTCTCCATCAAGTCCCTCGCGACCACAACCATTCCACCCCAATGTCAGAGCCACAACTACAACACGAACATATCAATCGCTATCTCTCTCTCTCTTTCTCTACGCGCAACACACATAGATTTGGGATGACCACACGTACACCCAAAGTTGGAGATGGGAGTCGTGGAGGTGGTGGAGGCCATTTTGATGTGGCCATGGACGGTGGCGAGGAGCAGTTGCTGTCATGGTGGTGGTTATCTGATCCATAAAGGTGGGGTTGCTTCATGGTGAGCAATGGTCGTGATTGCAGTAATGATAGGCAATCATGTGATGTACAATCTGGGGGTCAGTGATGGTTATAATAGTGATTTTGCCAACTGTTGTGGTTGTACCAATTTATGATCGTAACACGATAGTGGTGGGTTATGATCATAACAGTAATGATGCGTTGGTAGGGGTGGTTGATGGTGCCATGATGTTGGTCGTGGAGGATATGGTGGTGACACGATGGGTGATGGCTGGGGTGAATAGTGAAGTCCAAAAGGCTTTACCGGTAGAGTACGAGGGGTTGTATTGACATTTCAAAGAGCGGAGTACTGACATAAGTGAAAACAAATGTATCTCAAATATGGATTCGCAACACTTAGGTCATGTTTGACACTATTTTTTTTTCAGTTTTGGAAACTAAAAAAAAAAGTTGCGTTTGGTAACCATTTTTCTTTTTTTTTCTTCTTCAGTTTAAAAAACCAGTTTTTAAATTGAAGAAGAAAGAAAAAACTTCAAAAATGAGTTTTTTTTTTCAGTTTTGGTTGTTTTTTTTTTTTTTTTTTTTTTTTTTGAGACCACTACCACCATCCTCCCACCGCCGGCAGCCACCTTTGGTGCCGGCGACCACCGTCGGCGGCCGGAGGCCAACTTCGACCGCCACCTCCGGCGGTCGGTGGCCACCTCAGGCAGCCATCGCGGGTAGCCGCCGACGGCCACCCCTGCGCCCCACTAACTCAAAAAAAAAAATGGGTTATCAAACACCCACTTGTTTTTGTAAAAAAAAAAATTAAACTGCTCTTTAAATATTTATTTTTTTTGGAAACTGAAAAAATATATATATATGTTGTCAAACAAAGCCTAGTAATTTTCTTATCCATCCGCACTCTAAAAGCTAATTTATTTTATTTTTTATTTATTGGTTGCAGTATTACATAACATATTAGATATGGAAGAAACCTTAAACTTTACCCCATGTTGCAAAGCTTAATGTTAAACTTATGGTCTTCCTTTTCCTTTGAGGATAAAGTTGAATTGACTGCAAAATTAGAGAACGTACTAATTATTTCAATCTGGGTTTGCCCAACTAACATGCATCTATCCATCGTCAACATTATGCTTCGTATGTTCATACTGTCGTGAAAGCCTAATTATTTTTATTAGTAGCCAAAGTTTTTGTTTTTTACCCACACTTGACTTGTTAATAGCAAATATTTAACTTTTATGTCAAGTACGTTCTGATAGTAAATATCTTGTTTCATTAATGCTTCAGCAAAAGAGTTAAAGAAGTCAAAGAATCGATTATGTTACTCTCAAAGAACATTATGAGACTACTTAATGTTGTTGATTAATTCAAGCCTTTTGAGTTGTCAGATTTTCAGCAATGGTAAATACAAGAGCGTAAAACATCGAGCTGTTGTGAATAGCAAGATTACAAGGATATCACTCGTCACACCCTATGGACCATCGCTGGACACAGTTGTTAGTGCAGCTTCAAAGTTGGTCGACAGTGAAACTCATCCACCAGCATACATCCCAATGGAGTATAAGGAATATGTGGTGCAACAACAAAACACGCAAATGGGTGAAAAATCCTGCTTGGAGCGTGTTCGAGTTCAAGAAGAGTAGGTGCATTTGATATCTATCGGCACACACTTATGTGGTCGTGGAATAGAGAATAAAGATTGTCATTAGATATGAAATAGTTTTCTCTATTATCACATTGAATCTTTCTTATTGTGAGCCAAACACTCAACTTATTGGAAACATTTCAAGTTCAAAAACATGTATTAGAACGAATATATATAGTAATACAAAAAATAAAATGCTTTTTAAACGTTCTAACAACAACATTCGTACCTTTATTTTTTTTTTATAAAAAAAACATGTGCACGACATTTGTTCCAAAATGAGAAATGTTTGAAGCTATCCTTAAGTGATTTATACGTGTATTATTTAGCATTTTAAAGAACAACTATGTAAATGAGTCAATTTTCGACCAACTATCCTGAGGGAGAGCGGAACATAACTTGTTCTCCACCCTTGCGCTTAGATATCGCTTCTTCGGTAAACAAAAATCGTGAGGGAATTCCAAACCTTTGCCAAACTCATCCAACCCACATCTCACACCATATATACTTGGCCCCTCCAAATGCCAACTTTTGACCTAATTGGAGAGAGCTGAAACACGCAGAGACTAAGACCTAAATCTGACTTTATTCTAAGTATTGACCTACTTTGCACCTCATCTTTCAATCTTCTTGAGGTTGTGTTCTATATCATATCTCAGTAAATTGTACACTAACTAATGGCACTCTTTGCCACTCTAGACGAGCCTAATGCAGCACTTACAACATGATCTCATCACTGACAATAGTGAATCATTCTGGCTGAATTTATGTAAAGCTCAAAAAATTGTCTTAACATCAATCTATTCCTAACCCAAACCATATATGGTAACCCGCAGAAAGCAATGCACAAAAAAAAAAAATGTTCTTCAAAATGAAACAAATTACATCTTTGAAGTCTACGCTAGTTCGTAAACGGAAACAACATGCCAGCTAAACGAACATTGTGTTTAGCATATACTTCTCTTGGAAATGTTCATTTCATTTTCTTATGCATAGACCCATCGGCAGTTAGAATAGTTAGTGACAATGGTGGATTGGTTGTCATGCATTCAAAATTTAAGAAGGCTACAAAGCCTTTATAAGACTTAAGTCACCAAATCAAATAAATTTGGACGGTGGGAAAGTTGGAGGGGAATTTTGAAATTTCCTGTTTGACCTTGGGTTGGCCCTTAAATACAACAATAGTTAATGGTCAAAAGATGGACACTTGTTACAGCAGCTACATGTCAAGTGTTGTTTCATTTCAGCCAAGGTTTGTGCTCTGTTCAGGTATCACAAGTACTTGTCTATCCTTCAATTTTTCAGATATGAGAAACATAGTTTCAAAAAAGTGTTCTTGGGAAAATTCTGCCATTTACCTAGCAATATCATATTGGAGGCATATTCCCTTAAGGAAATGGTAAACCATGAAAGAAAGCCTTATTGTATTTCTAACAATCTTAAGGAATATCAAGGATGGAGGCTAACGGTTCCAATTTCATCTTTAACAAAATGTTCAATCCTTATGTGTTCAAACTGGAGCGTTTTGATGGCGCCAACTTTACTTGTTGGAAGGACAAGTTGATGTTTTTACTTAATGAATTGGGCATTGCATATCTGATGAGTAACAATCTGCCCAAAGTTCTCGAACCATCCTATGAGGAGCCTGAAGCAGTGACTGCATCTCGCAAGGAATGTGAAGGAGATGAGGTTTGATATAAAGGGTTTATTCTAAACTCTTTGTCTGATCGATTCTATGATCAATGTCGACCGATCAAGTTGCCCCAAGAAGTTTGGAAGGCATTGGATAATAGATATACATCTGAGAAACAAGGTACAGACATATTTCTTATTACGAAGTTCTCTAAGTTACTGGTTCTAGTGTCTAGACTCAAGGATATGAAATAGAAGTGTCTGAACAACTTCAAGTGGCTGCTGTGATTTCAAAATTACTGACCACCTCGGAATAATTATAGAAAGAAGTTATTGCATACTTTTGAAGATTTCACCATAGACCAACTCATTAAGCATGTTCCAATTGAAGAAGAGACTCGTTTTCGCGAGCATAGATTTGCAATCAAGTTTGAGACTAAGGTAAACTATATGGAGACTAACACTCAGAAATCTAAAAATGCTGATACTAAGTCTGGTAATAAGAGAAAATTTATTGAAGCCTCAAGTTCTGATTCTGCCAACAGTAAGAAGAACAAATCATGTTTTTTCGGTAACAAAAAGGGCCATTTTAAAAAAGACTGCATGTTCTATAGGAAATTGAAAATGGAAGGAATTGCAGGGCAAAGGAAGGAAAATGTTGTCGAGGATCAATCTACTCCTGCAGAAATTATAGCAATGGTTGCAACTAATATGATAACAAAATTCAATATATGGCAACAATTGAGAAATTGCAGATTGGTGGTATGACTCTGGTGCCTTGGTGCATTGTTTCAATAACAAATAATATGTTCAAAAATTGTGAGGTTGTAGCAAAGTATGACATCTCGACGGGCAATCATCACATTGCCAAAGTTCTTGGAGAAGGGACTGTTAAACTGCAATTTACCTCCGGAAAGAAGCTACAACACCCCCAGCCCTAGTGACGTCATCGGAACTGAGATGTCAATCTTGTCGACGTCAGAAACTTTAATACAATACAGAGCTACTACAACTTTAAGATCATAAAGGGACGTCACAACACGTCCTTACAAAAATTTTCCTTGAAAGTACACATTGTACCGCAGTGGAAGCTATACAACTTAACATTTTACACCAAATTTGCGCCATCATGGTGATACATTTCTCACAGAATTTCAGTATGATTTCTCTTTGAATTTACCAGAGGTTTCTCCTCGTTCAAACCTAGTACCTGAAAAACACAACAGATAAGAATAAGTGAAAATCGCTAGTAAGGATAATACGAGGACTACAACGCACAATTATTTCGATAATATCGGCCAATCGATTTTGAACCACCAACGAAGGCTATGAGTTTAAGAAGGCCAAAGAACAAACATCTTCAATCACCTTGATACATCACTTTTTTTTAGATTGAGCGGCTTAAGCCCAACATAACATCATCATTTTCGATTGGACAGACTCATGAACTATGCAAGTGCGAGCAAACAATCATCATGGGAATAACAAGATAATAAAATCAGCAATATCAACTAAAATCAATTGCAATGCATGTTCGACTTGACACGACACAACCGACTTTAGCGCTTCATCCTTTTTGTCAATTACTTTATTTTTCACTGATCGCCAGTTACTACACTTCACTGGCCCTCCACTTATTGATGCCCTTTCATACGGGGTGTTCATCCCAATCTTGCATAGATTGAAAAAAGAAAGTTTTCATCAAAGCAATGGACTTAGAGAATATTTCGATCATAAGTCATCATCAACTTATAAAGCTTCAACAACGGGCGGACTAAGAAAAACGATTTTACCTTAAGTCCTCAACATCATACTCAACAAGGAATACCGGACACCAGATCAAATGATATTCAAGCACAACAACATGAGTTTAACACAATCATCATCAATAAATCATGTTAAACAAAACAATGAATAGCATAGCGGAGCCGCATTATCCTTTCTTGTTTGGCTTTTTGGCCGATGAACTCCTCACTTCTGGATTTTCTCAACGAACAGAATTACCTATTCAAACAAAATCTCTTTTATTAGACAGCCTCAATATACAAACACATACAAATCTTCACCCCCTTCCCGCTTATCTGACTACAACTCAGTACGGCTAGTCCATTAACCGGATTTGCCCTAACCCTTAAAAGTGCATTAACTGCACTGCTACCCTTCTTGAACCTATTTTACCCAATTTCTCTTTTCTTATGCTTCTTGCTGCTTAACCTTCAATTTCCACAAGATTCGTCACTGAGTGTGAAAAATTACTGAGACACCCCCAAGCAGAGGTAAAATTACCTAAACACTTACTGCCAACTCTTGCACCAACACTCCAAAAGGACTCAAAATATCCTTTTGGAACAATATAAATTGGTTTTTGTACAGAAAAGTCATTTGGTAAAATTTTCGCTCGAAAATCCTATCCGAATAACCAAATTAAGCGCTAGGAAACTAGTTTTGTTTAAAATGGCAATCATTACTGAAATGCCATGAGATTTTAGTCATTAAGGTACCCCATGTACACAAGGTTCCCATAAAATTTTCAAGTTAAAATAACCTNACCTGATTTGTTATTTTTAAAAATTCAAAAAGCCTATTTCAAGGATAAAAATCTTTGACATCCTTAGCGAACTAAAAAAAATACTAAAAATTCACAAATTGTAGATCTTTCTAAAACAACGAGGGTTGTTATTTGGTGTTTTGCCAAATTCTAGCTTGAAACTATTTTTCAAAAATAAAGTTTGAAAAGGATAAAAGAGAAAAACTTTTAGTGACAATAATACTCACTATTCACCTTCTAATGGATCAAAACACCTACTTTTACACCTCAGACACATGCACATGTGCTCTCTTGGTTCTGCACTCCCAAAATCTCTTCCCCAACCCTCATATACCACCTGAAACACCACCATTTTCACTCACACACTTCACATACTCCATCCTTACATAATTCAGCTCCAATTCATTTCACATATGCACTCACTGCACATAAAAATACACACAGCTGTGAAAAAAACACAGAGTAGCGGCGCACCAGAGTGATTTCCACCCCTCTTTTCTCCTCACACACACATACTCACACACTTCACCTTCGGACTCCACTCCATACCTCCCATAGTCCACTCCATTTCCACCTATTTAATATCACCATTATAATTAGCATGGAATTAGATCAAAATATAACCAATTCAGCCTTAATTTTCCTCAAACACGCACCAAAACACCAAGAACGCGCACACACTAAAAAAAACTGGTTTTTACCTTAATTTGAGGACCTGTAACTTCTTTGATTCTCCACGAAAGCACCTTCTGCCTCTTGTAAATTCTTCCTTTCTCTTTCTTCTATCAAACCTCAGTTCAGCCCTTCACGAAATTCTGCCTGGATTTTATTTAATTTCCCCCTCAAACAGCTGCTCCATACACCGAAGGCTAATTTTTGTCTGACTTTGATGGTCAGTAACTCCTTCCATTCTTCACCAAATTGTCATATGTTTCTTGCGTCTTCTTCCCCTTTCTTCCCTCTATAATTCTTCAGTTTAACACATTCCCAAAATTCCCTTTGTTTTCTCCCCTATTTCCCATTAAACAGCTGCTCCTTGTATACTCCCTTATGCCAGCTCAACTCCCACTTAACTTCACATGCACACACTCCACCTCTTGAAAAATTTACGGTGTCATTCCCCCTTGTTTCTGGTTGTCTTTGGCAGCCACTAATCCATGCAAAACTTTCTTCTTCTTTTTTATTTTTATTTTTAATAATTAAATAATAGTTAAAATTAATTTTACTTTTTTTATAACTAGGATCACTACAAGAAAAGAGGTCTATAGTGACGAAAAAGCCAACGGTACACAAGGGCCCGTAGGCATAAGTGTTGTTATGCCAACGGTAATAACAGCCCGTGAGCACAAGTGTTGTTATGCCAACGGTACACAAGGGCCCGTGGGCATAAATGTTGTTATGCCAACGGTAACAACGGTCCGTGGGCACAAGTGTTGTTATGCCAACGGTACACAAGGGCCCGCGGGCATAAGTGTTGTTATGCCAACGGTATACAAGGGCCCGTGGGCACAAGTCTTATTATGCCAATGACAACAAAGGTCCGTGGGCACAAGTTTTGTTATGCCAATGGATACATGTATTTGGGTTCGATTGATAGCTAATATGCTTCCAAAGTTTTAATCTAATTTCTTAAGATTTTTAATTTTTTCTTAAAAGTAAATATTAGTTGTCACAAACAAATTGTCTAAAGTAATGACTCTAATCTTCGAAATAATAACTGCCCATTTTAACGTCTTAAATATTGATCACTACTATATAACAACAACAACAACAATCGCAGCAACGACAACCTCATAAATTGCAGTCACTTCGGTCACGATCATCGCCAATCGACCTCCAGTGCCCACCGGTTACCCTTCACTGCCCACCAACAATAATCGCTACTATACCGCCACAATCAATACTCACTACCTCCACTAGGCACATGCCCACTACCCACTAATCGCCCAACCATGAGCTCCATCAACTAATCACCAATGACGGTGGTGATAGGCTCGACAACCGTGATTGTGATGGTGGCCGGTATATCAATTTATTATGGTAAATCCAACTGCAACAGTAGAAATCCAGCCACCTCCACTATTTTGAGAGTTATCTCATCCCTCAATCTCCTTTCTTTCCTTCTCACACATAGCACACTGCACTTAATTGTTCTATGATGGTGGCCAGCTAGTCTCCAATTTCAAACAATTAGGCCGTGCACAAAAGTTGATGGTTGTGATTAGGTGGTTGGGGGAGGGGCAGATGGGGTATTTATGTGTATCTTTGTGTGTTGGGGGGGTGATGGATGATGAGTAGGGGGTGGTATGGAAGTGGGGTTGATCGATCGGTAGTTGAAGGTGGGTAGGGGATTGTGCGGTGGTGGAAAGGTGGTAAAGAAGGGGAGCGGGGGACAGGCATGATGGTGGGGGGAAGGGTTAGGAGGTGGGTGCTGACGAAAAGTCAACGGTACATAATGACTGTTGATACAAGTGTTATTATGCAAACTGTTGACTCATATTCCATATGATTCATGAGGTTCAAAGCCCACGGCTCACAATCGTGGAGATTGGAGTAAAAATTGGCGGGATCAAAGCCCGCGGCTCACAATCGTGGAGATTGGTGTAAAATTGGCGGGTTAATCAGGCAGGCTTGAAAACTTAGAAAAAAAATTAGAGGGTTAATCAGGCGTGCATGAAAACTTAGAAAAAAATTAGCGGGCATAAAATTAGGAAGCACGTATTAGTATGAAAAACATAAATTTGTTCTGATTATATAAACACAACTCACAATCGTGGAGATTGGCGTAAAAATTGGCGGGTTAATTAGACAAGCATGACAACTTATAAAAAAAAAAAATAGCGGGTAAAAATTGGAGGATTAATTAGGCGGGCATGAAAATTTATCAGAGAAAATTAGCGGGAAAAAATTGGCGGGCATTATCAGAGAAAAATTAGGGGCATAAAAATTAGGATGTACGTATTTGATAACCATATCTGCTCTCTCTCTCTCTCTCTCATCACACAAACACAAACACGACGCAGCCCCTCTGTCACACGCCGTCTCCGCCGCTGTCGTCGCTGTTGCCGCTTCTCTGCTCTCTGCCACTGCCATCCTCCGCTGCCGCTGCCGCGCTGCAGTCCATCGCTTCCACCTCTCTCTCTCTCCGGCGCTGCCACAGGTAAAAATTCCTTCGACCAATTTTTTTTGCCTAGGCATCTAATTATGTTATCGCACCCCTCAGCCGCCGCTAAATATGGTTAAACCCTAGGTCTGTGTGAAATGGTGGAACCCCATTCTATTACAAATAGGGGATACACATACATACACGATGTAGATAAGGGCCCGATTGAAGCCATCGATACACACCATGTAATTGCTCGACGAAATGCCGCAAAGAGCGTCATCTTCAACCTATCTTCTCTCATTCTCATAGTCAATCCCTTGTTTCTTTTGTTCGTCAAGGTACACAATTTGTACACCCATAATGCTCCTAAAACTTTTACTCAATTTGCACTAACAAATCCTGCTCTCGCAATGCATCCGTGTTAGGTTAATATGCTGAATGTCATGTCATGTATTGACTATTCCGTTCCGAAATTTGAGTCTCTTTAACATAAATGTTGACTATCTGAAACCTAGGAATCTGTTAAAAAGTCAAGAGGACACAATTTTAGAATCTAAGAACTAGAATGTATAGTTGCATTAGCACATGCCTTTGAAATATATAGAATGGACTGTATCTGGACCCGTTCGTGTTGTGAATCTCTTGCTTGTGTTTTGCTTCAAGTATTAAATTGTGTGTTAAACTGAAGTATATTGCAGTTTCTTTTCATTGTAAATTTTTCGTAAAGCAGAAACAGTATATACAAGTTTCTTTGAGTTTATATGAATGTAAGAATGGTTAATCAGCTGCTATTTGTCCCACCCTTTTATTGCTGAAACCAAAAATGCTTTCATTGTTGAAGACATATTATTTATGCCTCGACTTCACTCACTTGTCAAATTCTCAAGAATAACATGCAAGACTAATTAATAATCTAATAAACATTATTTATGATTTTGCTTTCATACTCATATGACAAGTTTCCCTTTCATACTCATATGATTTTGCCACATCCATCCCGCCACACAGATTATTCGGATCTGCTCCCTCAATTTAATTTACATCCCCTCGCCCTCATCCTAGTTTTAATTCCATCCGTTTTTTGCAATTCTGGGTTGTTTGTGGAGGTGGGTTCGGATGGGGGTGTGAGATGAGAAACAATTATGTTAAGCATATTTTTTAGATCACAATTTTGTTTGTCGAGGTGGGTTCGTTTGTATCTTTCGTTTTAGTTTTAGATGGCTCGACAGCTATAAATCCCCAATGCTATCCTTTTATTGGATGGTCATTAACCTTTCAGGCTCTTCATCTTCCAATAAAGGAAATTGGTATTCTGTGTCCAATCCTATGAAGTGACGTGTTTAGGTAAGCTTCTAGCTGTGCTTTGCAAGTTCAAGGAATTAATACTTTGGTTTCTAATTTATGCAGTTATTTTATAGAGCTTTTGGGCAGAGGTGCATTAGAACTCAATTAAGACAGAAGCGGGTCCTGCAGACATATTGATGTTGTTATATACTACTTTTATACATTATGGTTTCACATACATTGTGATTCCTTAGCACTTTTGAGCTATATACTACATATATCCCGATTTCCCATATTGTTTTCACATGGAGTTCCCATATGACAAGTCGTTTTAGCTACTTTTTGCTGTCATTGTGAGAAGATTTTATTGTTTTTCACTATCTTGCCCAGCGTATTGGATTACCTGAAAAAGCTGTACAATGTTTGTTCACCTTTGTTATCCCTTAGCATCATTGTGAATAGCATCTGTAGCAACAACTGCTATATACTCTTTTTGATTGCGCCGTCTCTATGCTCTCAGACCAAGAAAAGATGATCTCTATAATTGTATATTAAACCAAAATTGTAATTTAAAGAACATATAATTCTGTCAAGGCACAAAGCTACTCATATAGGAGCTAGACATCAGGAGAACGTAATTTGACACAAAAAAGAACGTAATTTCATCTTCACAAACTGTTTTGACACCAAAAAGAACGAGGGCCGAAGCTGTTTAGCGTAGTGGTGTTATTTCCAAAGCGTAAGTGGTAGAAATTACCTGTGCAGAGTTGAACATCACTAGAAAATTATACTCCGCATTAGAGAAAAGACATTTGAATGTCCTGTGATATTAATGTCAGTGAAAATATGGTAGCTTTCTTAAGGAACAAACCCAATACGACCATATTTTCTTTTTTCCGCAAGGAACAAACCCAAATTGCCAATAGGCCTATTACAACAACGTTGTGTTTGACTACTATTGGTTGGAAAATAAAAAATCTTTGGGGCCAAACAATACAGTATGATGTGTGTAATCTCTTAGTATACTAACCTACTATCTCTGGAAGAGAACTTATGGCAACTGGACCATCGAGACTAATGCAGTACTTGTCCCAGTTGAACGTGCTATAATCTCTTTAAAAACTATACAAAACCTGTTAGTTAGCCTATCTTTTGTAGATTTATAAATATGTGTATGTAGGTGTACGTGCTTGTATGTGTCGAATTGATTGAGAGTTTGGTTTTTTTCGTGCTTGTTTGATCTGTTAATTTGATCGAGTGTGAATTTGGGTAAGTAAATCCTTTCCTTCATGCCTTCCCTATCCAAGCATTTGTATTAAATACATAGCTTCTCTGCATGTAATTCCGCAGACCATATCCTATATGGATCATCAACATAGTGGAAATAGCCCCTATTCGTAGAGGATTAAGAGTGTTGTCAAATGATTTACAGGGATTGTAAAACTGTTGTGCCAACTCAATGAATGAAAAGTCACTTGTTACCCAGATTATAGGCATACCTCAGTACCTTGTGGCCGTTGCTGATGTGATTTTCAGTGTGGAGTAAGTAGTTAGTCAACTTGTACCATGCTCTATCGGTCATTTGTATCTATTGAGATGATCATCTTCAGAGTAGTAAACTTGATATATCTTAAGCTAAATTCTTCTCTTTGCAATATGAGAGGTTGACAGTTGCACTGCAGCAATACCTTTTAGCTTCCAATACTTGTCAAGTCATTTAGAGAGTGTGTGTCAGGCAGATGATATACTCTCGGTTTGCTTGATAACCTTTGATTTACAACCATGTCATGCGGACTAATGTTGGTTGTTTGAATTGGAGAAGCGTGTATTTGTTTGAAACTCATCAGATTTTACATCGGAGCTCAGGGGTCTCTAGGGGTAGGTTCGATGAAATATTTGCATATCCTCCTTGTTTGTGTATGCGTGCTTATCTTCTTTTCGGGTTGTCATTGCTAACTTAAGTGGGATCTAAAGTTCCAAAAGAGATTTCTCTAGTTGTCTTTTTATAAAGTCAGATACTGCATTAGATCCACGTCTTGTTGTTATATATGGTCATTGATTCTCATTTTGGTTTCTGGTGAAATTGGTAATTTTCTCACGGGTTTTTTTCTCTTAGGATGAAATCAAAAAGAAACAAGATGCTGCTGCAACGTCAACAGATGGGCCCAACATACTAGCTACTGGTCGCGATGACATTCTTTCACGGACCTATGGTAAAGATGGTCATGGTAGAATTCGTTGCATGTGTTTGGGGGCCAATATTACAAACACCTTTGGCAGAAGTCGAAGGATTACTGCTGAGCCTGGGCCAGATTTAATGGAAGAGCTTGTCGTGCTGAGAAAGAAAGTGGCTGAAGTTGATGCAATGAAGTCTCAGCTAGACGAACTGAACACGATGAAGTCTGAATTAGAAGAATTCAAGAACATGAAATCTCAATTAGAAGAATTCAACAAAATGAAGTCTATGATGGACGAGTTCGAGGCGAATTTAATGCAAAGCCAGAGTCAAGTTCAAAGGCCTTTAAATACTCAGGTAACATCCACTTCGTGTGGTTTGAAATAATTGTACCGGTGGAGTTCCATTAGTGTCGAACTTTTAATCTATTGGTAAATCAAGACTTCAAATCTAAGTTATATCCCATTGAGAGTTGGACCAATGACAGACCGAGCCAATGGGATTTTGTATACTTGAAGGTATGGCACTATTTGATGAGTGAGATGATGCTCTATGCTATGAAGTTATTTGATTGATGACATGGAGAGGTAGAGAGATGAGTTGTTATGTGATTGGTTAGTTGATTGGTGACATGGAGAGGTAGAGAGAGAGAGAGAGAGTTGTTATTTGCTTAGTTACTTGATTGGTGACATTGAGAGGTAGAGAGAGGAATTGTTATTTGATTGGTTATTTGATAAGTGAGATGTTACTCTTCGCCTCTTATTTTTCAGCTTATGTTCTTTTTGTCTATGAAAAACATGATATACATTCTTGTTTTGTACCACTTGAATAATAAGTAATTAGCGTGTCCCATTTTGTAGGATGGTTATGATGGCGAGGAGCAAGAAGCAAACAATGCAAACGAAGACGAGTTTCCTTGAGTTCGTGGTTTGTACTCGAGTGTGGTTGGTTTATATGCTTCATTAGTATTAGGTTATTTCGTGGACATGAAGATTTGTTAGAGTAAAACATGAAAATTTTTAGAATCTTCGTCAGGATGATGATGTGAAACCTTTTGTGATAATATTACAATTAATGGTCAGATTGATGTCTTTTCTATGCAATTAGGTGTTTGAGGATTATAATATTGTTATGGTTTGACGATGTTTATTCTGTGCACTGTTGTGAAATGAATTAAATCCAATAATTAGTGACAATAAATATGTATCCAGAAATGTCGACAGTATATTCGTTGCCAAAAGTTTTAAAAACCGTAGGTAAAGAGGGTAAAAGGCCTGTGGTATATTTGTAGGAAAAAGTCATAAAAAACGTAGGCAAAGAGGGAAAAAGGCCTACGGTATATCCGTCGCCAAATGTTTAAACACCGTTGGCGAAGAGGAAAAAAAGACAACGGCATATTTGTCGCCAAAAGTCTTAAAAACCGTAGGCATAGATAGAAAAGGTTACGGTAATTTTGGAAGTAAAAATTAAAAAACCGTGAGCATATGTCTAAAAGGCCTACGGTGCAGCCGTAGGCAAAAGTCATAAAATCGTAGGCACAGAGGGAAAAAGGCCTACGGTATATCCGTAGGTAAAGACTTGAAAATCGTAGGCACAAAAGGCAAAGAGCTTACGTTACATCCGTAGGCAAAAGTCTTGAAAATTGTAGGGACGGAAATGAAAAAGCCTACGGTACATCCGTAGGCAAAAGTCTTAAAAACCGTTGGCGTAAGGGACTTATGTCAAACTCAGCATATGTATGTCCCTACGGAACATCCGTTGGCTTATGTCTTTACTTCCATAGGCATATGTGTATGCCATCGGAAGAAGCACCCACGGTATACTACCGTAGGCATAGGCTATGCCTACGGTACTTTTGAGCTATGCCAACGCTTTAGTACTGTAGGCATAAACCGTTTCTCTTGTAGTGGATATTACAGTTTTTTATTCTGACGAACGTATTTCATTCTCCATATGTGAGGAAGAATCTAATTTATGCAAATTTGTTATGCAAGAAGGGTTAAAGGCTGTTATAGAGGCAGAAAAAGTTATTTTATCTTAGAATGGTGTATTTGTTGGACAAGGATTTTCATTTGCATGTTTAATTTAAGTAATAATAAGGTGGATGTTTCTATTTATTTGGTTGAGTCTTCTATTGATATATGGCATGCTCGTTTATCACATTAATCTTCGATCAATCAAGTTTTGTCTAAACATAGCCTGATTCCTTGTGTTAGTGACAATTCTAGAAAGTATCAAATATCTATACAAGCAAAAATGACGAAGAAACCTATCTTAAAGAATGAAAGAATATCATAATTGTTTGACTTTGTACATTCTAATATGTGTGAATTGAATGGTCCATTAACTAGAGGTGTGAACCATTATTTTATTTACTTTTGTAGATGATTATTCTAGATTCACTCATGTGTATTTGATGAAAACAAATATCAAGCATTTGACTTACTTGAATGTTAGAAAACCTTAGTTGAAAATCAAATTGGCAAGGTAAATAAAAATCATGCAAAATCATCGAGGTGGTGAATACTGTCCAAATGAATTTTATGTCTTTATGAATAAAATGGTTCGATACATCAAACAAGTGCACCTCATACCTCATAACAAAACCAGATAGCCAAAAGAAGAATATGACGTTGCTAGATATGATTAATGCTATGCTTATGCATGTTAAGTTACCAAAAAATCTTTGGGGGGAGGCATTATTAACTGCATGTCAGATATACAATAGAATACCTTAAAGAAGTTCAAAACTTCTCCATGTGAAGGATGGAAAGGAAGAAAGCCTAATTAAGCTATTTGAGGGTATGGGCTTGTGTAGCTTATTACAGAGTTCTACATGAAAATTTTGATAGTGTGATTTTATCACACAGTTTTAGACAAAATGGAGCATATAAATTCCAAATTCACAATGGATTATGGAGTAGAAATCAAAGGTAGAATAATGTTTCCATTCATACTCTTTACATTGTGTGTACATGTATATACACTAATGGAGTAACCAATATAGATCCTACAATCACTGCAAATCCTATAATCAAGAATACAATTATCCTTATAATTAAGCAGACAACTATCCCTATAATTAAAACTACAAGAAAACAGACTTTTAGCGACGGGTAAATCCGTCGCTAAAAGCCCAAAATCCGTCGCTAAAGGAATTAGCGACGGATTCACCGTCGCTAAAAATCCCTCGTATAAAAGCCCGTCACTAAAAGTTTAGCGACGGAATTTTTAAATCCGTCGCTAAATATGTGATTTTTACCGACGGATTTATTTTTCATTAGCGACGGAATGTCCGTCGCTAATTATATTTTTAAAATTTTAATTTATTTTCTTTTTCGTCCAATTAGCGACGGATTAAATATTTAGCGACGGAATATTCCGTCGCTAAATAGCTTCTTTAGCGACGGAATATTCCGTCGCTGAATATTTAATTGAAAGGAATATTTTAGCGACGGAATATTCCGTCGCTAAATATTTAATTGAAAGGAATATTTTAGCGACGGACTAAATCCGTCGCCAAAAGTCATTATTTTTTTTTAAAATTTTTTTTTTATTTTTCAATTACCTAAACCTGTACAGAAATACAATTCTCAACAACAACGCGCAATAAGCGAAATACAGAAAAAATATATATAATCAATTAGAAAAAATATTTATTATAAAAGAAACTAATACATGTACAAGCCGGGAACCGGAGATAGCCGGTTAGAAGAGGGGAGAAGAGTACAACCCGGGCGCGGGGGGGGGGGAAGCTAGGAACGGGCACGGGAAGGGGCTCATCGGGGGTTCTCGAGTCCCGGATCTGGATCCTGCTGAACCGGGGCCGGCGCGGCTGGTCCAGCAGTGCCCTGCTCCCTGATCATCCGGCACACCACTGTAGCAATGCGCTCAATATCCTATTCGTGCAACTGAGGCCGAGGAGCCGGTGTCTGTGGAGGGGCAGCAGGGGGTGAGGACGCTCCTATCACGGCACGAGGAGTCGTGCTAGGCAGGCCGCGTATGCGGCCTTTCGGCCGATTCACGACCTCCGGCGTATCCAGCCATCGTTTCAACCCCCCAGTACTCGCAGCCGTACTAGTGGACGCTGATGGCTGTCCGGACTGCTGCTCGGACCCCCTTAGCTGTTCATACGAGGCCTGCAAAAATAGTGGTTTAACGATATGTTATGGCATTAATTAACGAAACAGACATCGAGGATAGAAAGAAACAGATTAACTTAAATAAATTGACTCACATCGATCCGCCGGGCAATATCTGAAATATAGTCGCCCGCCTGGTGCGTCTCGTCCTTGTCCTTCTTCCGCACGTGCGTCTGAGTATAGGTCAGAGCTATGACCTCATCCTCCTCTAGATCCGGGTGCTCGACCGCGTTCATATGTCGGACGATGTCGTGTGGCACCGACCCCCCCGTGTGCGTCGGATCTCTGTTCTGTCTGTTCTGAGCCCCGCTCTTACTCTTGGCGTCCCAACCTGGATCCGCAGCCCACCGATCTATCATCTCCCCCCATACACGGTGAGATATCCAATGTGGGGGATATTTCGTCATGTCCGTCATCGGGGCACCCGCGGGCAGCGCCCTCTTCGCCCGGTCCCGTGCATCGTGGAGCCATCGGCGGTAATTCTTGCCGATGTAATTAAAGAAAGCCTGCTGCCCCAGTCCCTGCTGCTCAGGCGTATCAAACGTGAACCCCTCCTGTAATGCATTCAATAACACAAATTAACAACATAAAACAAACTGTAATTTAACATTTACTAACGCTGAAAAAAATACTTCACCGTACCAGCCACTCCTCCCATAGGGCCTCCCTCGCAGCGGCATCCCATTCCTTCCAGTACAGGCGTGGCTCGAAGAATCGGCCCTTCACAAGAACGCCGATCTTCGTCCTCGCCATATTCTCCAGGATCCTGCCAAATAAGTAATTAAATTAATTAATACAGTTCAAATATAAATTAACACCCAAAATTTTTAGGCATAAGGCATGAGGTGATATTTTTAGTACTTACAGGCCCTCCTGCGTGAGCGTAACGCTCTGTTTACGCTGGGGGTCGATGCGTACCCCGCGTGTCGGACCACGGCCTCGTCGAGATCCTACAAAACACAGACATTAATACAGTTCAAATATAAGGCTAGCGAAAATGTAGGAAACACCGTTATCAACTATACCTGAGGTAGAACCCACGGAAGATGGAGACGGCTGGGGCGACGGCGATGGCTGGGGCGACGGCGATGGCTGGGGCGACGGTGACGGCGACAGCTGGGGCTGGGCCCCCGATGGCTGTCCGCGATCACTCTGTGCCCCGTCATCAGTAGGCAATGACGAGGTGGGACTAACCGGGGAGGAAGCAGCTCGGCGTCCAGCCCGGCCACGAATAGCCCGTATCCTATCCATATCTGACTTCATATAGATTATATACAAAGACATTAACACGTGAAAAACAATAATTTAGGCATAAATCATCATCGGCACTATATATATATATATATATATGAACGAATGTGCAAAAACACATCAATAAACACCTTTGATCGTTGCATGGATGAGTACCTTTGAACGGGAACTAAGGGTTTTTATGCATGCATGTGTTCAGAAATTGATAAGATATGCAAGAATCTTTCCGAAATATCAAAACTGCAGAATGATCGTTGCATATGTTATCAATTCCACATTAAATAGAACTCGTTGGCAACGAGTTGAACCATCTCGTTGCCAATGGACTTCTCAAAACAACAATTAATATAAAGAAGGCAGGGTTTGTAAAGAACGAGTAATTGAACCATCTCTGGGCAACATGGAGTAATTATGGGATGTACAAGGGCTAATTAGGGCTAATTAGGCTTAATTGGGTTATGTTAGGGCTAATTAATGTTAATGAGGGCTAGTTTCGGATAATTATAGCTAATTAGGGTTGATTATGACTAATTAGGGTTTAATTGTGCCGAGTAGTGATGATTAGTCCTAATTAGGGCTAATTAGGCTTAATTGGGTTATGTTAGGGCTAATTAATGTTAATGAGGGCTAGTTTCGGATAATTATAGCTAATTAGGGTTGATTATGACTAATTAGGGTTTAATTGTGCCGAGTAGTGATGATTAGTCCTAATTAGGGCTAATTAGGCTTAATTGGGTTATGTTAGGGCTAATTAATGTTAATGAGGGATAGTTTCGGATGATTATAGCTGACTAGGGTTGATTAGGACTAATTAGAGTTATGTAGTCCTAATTAGGGTTTAATTGTGCCGAGTAGTGATGATTAGTCCAAATTAGGGCTAATTAGGCTTAATTGGGTTATGTTAGGGCTAATTAATGTTAATGAGGGCTAGTTTCGGATAATTATAGCTAATTAGGGTTGATTATGACTAATTAGGGTTTAATTGTGCCGAGTAGTGATGATTAGTCCTAATTAGGGCTAATTAGGCTTAATTGGGTTATGTTAGGGCTAATTAATGTTAATGAGGGATAGTTTCGGATGATTATAGCTGACTAGGGTTGATTAGGACTAATTAGAGTTATGTAGTCCTAATTAGGGTTTAATTGTGCCGAGTAGTGATGATTAGTCCAAATTAGGGCTAATTAGGCTTAATTGGGTTATGTTAGGGCTAATTAATGTTAATGAGGGCTAGTTTCGGATAATTATAGCTAATTAGGGTTGATTATGACTAATTAGGGTTTAATTGTGCCGAGTAGTGATGATTAGTCCTAATTAGGGCTAATTAGGCTTAATTGGGTTATGTTAGGGCTAATTAATGTTAATGAGGGATAGTTTCGGATGATTATAGCTGACTAGGGTTGATTAGGACTAATTAGAGTTATGTAGTCCTAATTAGGGTTTAATTGTGCCGAGTAGTGTTGATTAGTCCTAACTAGCGCCAATTAGGCGTAATTGGGTTATGTTAGTGCAAATAATGACCAATCAGGCAAACCACAATCAATATGCGCATAATTGGGTTCATTTGGGCTAATTTGAATTTTATCAGGTTCTTAGGGTTAATTAAAACTAATTAGGCTCGTTAGAGCTAATTAGGGTTAATTGATTTACTAAAATATTATTAATCAGGACTAATTAGGGCTAATTATAGCCAGCGCTGGAGCCACGATTAGATTCCAGGGGGTGCATGCTAAAAATGTCGCATTAACCTAACTAACCTAAATTTAATGCACATTCAACAACCTCAATTCCGACACCTCATATAGGGTGTCGATATGGTGTCCGATACGTTTCTGACACCTCCGGACACGTGTCAAACACATACCGACACGTGTCTGACACATACCGACACGTGTCCGACGCCTTTGGACACGTGTCTGACGCCTCCGGACACGTGTCCGACGCCTCCGGACACGTGTCCGATGCCCAGCGACACGCACCTCCGGACACATCGGCATACGTTAATTTGTTTTCTAAATGTCGGACACCGTCGATCAGACGTGGTGTCCGTGTCTGCGCTAACTAACAGGTATCTCAATCCAATTGGGTCCCATCCTCCGTCAACAATCTCAATTCTCAATTCTCAAATGCTCAATGCAATAAAAATTAACAAAAATCACACATTCAATCCAATTGGGTCCCATCCTCCGTCAATAATCTCAATATCTCAAATGCTCAATGCACAATTAACAATCTAAAATCATTAATTAACAACCTAAAATCATCAATTCATAATCGCAATTACTTCAAATACACAGCTAATAACCTAAAATCATCGATCAATAATCACAGTTCTAAAACGCACAATTAACAACCTAAAATTATCAAACAAATGATCAATGTTCAAATGGGAAAAAAATGTTCAAAATTCACATATCCGATGCGCTTGAATTATTTCAATTTAGGGTTCGATTGTATTAGGGCATTCAATTTAGGGTTCAATTAGTTTCATTTAGGGTTCGGTTCGATTAGGGCATTCAATTTAGGGTTCAATTACTTCAATTTAGGGTTCAATTAGGAGGTTCTATTGATTCAATTTATGGTTCAGTTGATTTGAGGCATTCAATTTAGGGTTCAATTAGTTCGATTTAGGGTTCGGTTGGATTAGGGCATTCAATTTGGGGTTCAATTAGGGTTCGGTTAGATTGGGGCAATCAATTTAGGGTTTAATTAGGGGTTCAATTAGTTTAATTAAGGATTCGATTCAATTAGGGCATTCAATTTAGGGTTCAATTACTTCAATTTAGGGTTCAATTAGGGGGTTCTATTGATTCAATTTAGGGTTCGGTTGATTTGAGGCATTCAATTTAGGGTTCAATTAGTTCGATTTAGGGTTCGGTTGGATTAGGGCATTCAATTTGGGGTTCAATTAGGGTTCGGTTAGATTGGGGCAATCAATTTAGGGTTTAATTAGGGGTTCAATTAGTTTAATTTAGGATTCGATTCAATTAGGGCATTCAATTTAGGGTTCAATTACTTCAATTTAGGGTTCAATTAGGGGGTTCTATTGATTCAATTTAGGGTTCGGTTGATTTGAGGCATTCAATTTAGGGTTCAATTAGTTCGATTTAGGGTTCGGTTGGATTAGGGCATTCAATTTGGAGTACAATTAGGGTTCGGTTAGTTTACTAGGTTAAATAATTTGTTAACTTTGATTAATCGATGCCATAATTTAGCACCCCTTACGGACACCGAAAATTCTCAAAACATTCCGGAGCCTACATCTCGTAAAACTATTGGGGGTTATAGTTTTGCACTTTGTCCAATTCTGATCCTAGATATTTATAAAAAATCATTGAAAACTGCCTAATTTAATTTTAACCTTTAGTGACCATTACCTTTACTATTCAGATTAAGCACACCTAGTATTTCACCTAAATGCACACACATCTCCTTCTACCTTCAGCCGAGATGTTCATCCCACACCCACTTCACAACCACACATTACCTCACTTCCAACCCACTTTAAATCATAGAAACCTCATTACACCATTCTAACTCACTACAACATACACTTAAACACTCAATTTAACACATTTACACACCTATAATACACACACCATCAAGAACACACAGTCACGAACACACACTACACCTACAAAACACGCACTTAACTCCTCGAAAGCCACTTACATGTTAATAAAAACCAAAGAGAAATTAATGACAGGACACGGGAAGCAAACCAGAAGACCTTCACAGGCAGTGGTGGCGGCGCGACAGTGGTGGCAGCGCGGCAGTGGTGGCAGATCGGCAGTGGTGGCGGCGCGACACTGGTGGCAGCGCGGCAGTGCGGCAGTGGTGGCAGCGCGACAGTGGTGGCAGCGCGGCAGTGGTGGCGGCGCGACAGTGGTGGCAGATCGGCAGTAGTGGCGGCGCGACAGTGGTGGCAGCGCGGCAGTGGTGGCGGCGGTCCTTCGGTTTTGAAGATGGGCGGCAGTGGCGGTGGCAGGCTCTATCGCCGGTGAGAGAGAGAGGGAGGGAGAGAGAGAGAGAGAGAGAGAAAGAGGGAGAGAGCAACGGGAGAAAGAAAGAGAGAGAGAGAGCAACGGGAGAAAGAAAAGAAAGGGGGATCTGATATTTTTAAGTCCTTTACCGACGGAATACACCCGTCGGTTAAAGTCCGTCGGTAAAACCCTACTTTCACCGACGGGTGTGTTTACCGACGGAATTATTCCGTCGTTAAATAGTTTTACCGACGGACTTTTACCGACGGTTATTTCCGTCTCTGAAACGACGTTTAGCGACGGAATTTAGTCCGTCGCTAAAAGTCCGTCGCTAATTCCCTCTTTTCTTATAGTGTAAGTAGTCATTATCTACAATACAGGAAAGGATCACAGGAAATCATCCAAATCGCAACACTCCCCCTCAAGTTGGTGCATAGATATCCGACATGCCCAACTTGCTCAAAAGCTTCGAGAATACTCTACTTGAAACTGCTTTAGTAAGAATATCGACCAACTGATCATCTGATCGAATATGAGGCAACTCCACAATCTTCTCGTCCAACTTCACCTTAAGGAAGAATCAGGCAACCTCCACATGTTTTGTGCGATCATGTTGAACTGGATTATGAGCAATGTCACAGGCTACTTTATTGTCANAATAGAGCATGATTGGCTGTTTAGATAGACAACCTAGGTCTTGTAACAGAAGTCTTAGCCATGATGCCTCACATACTCCACGTGCAATACCTCTAAACTCAGCCTCCACACTTGATCTTGCAATAACATTGTGTTTTTTGCTTCTCCATGTAACTAGATTACCTCCTACACAGGTGAAGTAACCTGATGTAGAACGCTTGTCATATACTGCTCCAGCCAGTCTGCATCCGTATATACATCCACACTCTGGTGATCCTCATTTCTAGTGAATAAAATTCCTTGTCCAGGAGCAGACTTCAGATACCTCAAAATACGTAGAATTGTATTCATGTGTTGCTTTCCAGGATTGTGCATATACTGGCTTACAATACTTAACGCATAGGCCAATTCTGGCCTTGTGTGTGCCAAGTACATCAATCTCCCTACGAGTCTCTGATATCTTCCTTTATCAACTGGTACTTGATTGGATTCAATACGTAATTTTAATCATTCTTCCACTGGTTGACATGCTAACATACCAGTTTCTCGTAGTAAGTCTAAAGCATACTTTCTTATATCTTACACTTTAGATTAACTTTAAGTAATAAGCATAAGTCTAAAGGTTATAAACACACAAAGTATACTAAAAAGAAACACTATAAATTTAAACGACACAAAAAGTACAATGAGGAAGTCAACTGGAGCCGACGAAGATTAAAGATGTACTCGGCAGTCAAAGGGATCACAATGCAAATATAAGAGGCAGGAAATCTTGCATGGTTCACAAAATTTCACCGGCGATTTTCCTCCAAAACACGGCACCAATCAGCCGAGCATCAAACCAACAATTACAAACCAGGGCTAAGCTATACTGTATTCGACCCCCCCCCCCCCCCAACAACCTTACTCCACACACAGAACCCCTAGAGTAGATTACCCTGGAAACCAAAACCCACCCGAGGCCCCAAACCCCCCCCCCCCCCCACCCACAGGACATCACGGCGTACTACACCAAAACCCTAGACACTGAGCTTAGAAACCAAAACAGACACCCTACAGCCAACTAAAAGCCCTAATTACTGCCAGCGAAAATGCCGGCCGCCGCCGGTAGGATTTTGGCCACTCAATTCCGGCCACTTCCGCAATAAAAGATCTAACCCTAGCAAACCCAAACCTCTTCAATCAACAATACAAATCAAGCAAAACCCATGATCAACATTCCGATCAAGACCTATCAGATCTAGAAGATCAAGGAAAACCCTAGATCTTCACAGATTTGAAGAGATCCGGTGAATTAGTGTAGGTGCAGACATCACCGTCCCCGATCGTGGTTGGGTAGGATGGCTCCGGCCACCTCACCGTAGTCTTTCATCGTATTCCAACCGCGATCAGACGCGATTCACGAAAGATCACCACCCTCAGAGTAAAAACGCACTAAAAAAAACAAGATGTATACATGTCTTAGGCCGCATTCCGGCCAACGCCCCACGTGCACGATCGCACGGTGGGGCGGCCGCGATGGCTTGCTGGGGAAAGTTTTCTTAGAGAGAATTAGGAGAGATATTTTTAGAGAGAAACTTCTGAACAGTAATACAAGTGTTCACTGCCAACTTTGCAATAATGTCTATACTTCATATTCATCTCTATCTCCTTTGTCCATGCTCATACATAAACAGTGACAATACCATATGCCATACAAGCAACCAAATAATGGCTTCAGCACCACTATAAGAGGCAGGATACTGGTGTGCTTTCCCCGTCGAAAGTTCAAGGGGAAAAAAGTTTGAACAGATTCGTTTATCGTATAATAACATTATGTAATGGTTCAACAAACACTACTGAAATGTTACTCGAGATATACTCACATATTCTTTTCTATTCTTTAATTTGAAACTGGGAACATCAATCGTATTTAGATGCAAGTGCAGTCCAATGAAAGGGAAATTCTACGTGGGCTTCAACAGTTGGTCATCATCGAAGAAAGGGGAATGCAAGAGTGGAAATAGTCTTAAAATGTGCTTTCCAGTTTCTGGTTAGGATGTACTATTTTGGATTTACAAGTCGTATTATGAATACAACATGCCAAAGTCTTGAAGCAACAAAAAGAATACAACAGTTACAGTTGTATTAACCGCAAATCTACTTTTGTGCTGGTGCCACGAGCACAAAATATCTCTATTACATCCAATAATTAAAAATAATGACAAATTTTGTCTTACAACTCCAGAAGCTATATCATAGCAATGAACCCACAAAGATAAAATGAAATTAATGATAAGAAATGAATTCTATTTCCAAATTCAATTAACAAATGAGTGGGATCATAATGAATTCACAAGATTTTGCATCAAAAATAGAGGGTACGCTCAGATCTGCCAGGAGGTGATTGTAGAGGAGATCAAAAGAGATAGTGACAGAAGGAGAGAGGACATACCTAGAGGTGGCAGAGGCATAAGCGGCAGAGGCAGAGGCGGCGGTGAGGAGGCAGTGGTGGTAGAGGCGACGGTGAGGAGCCTGGTGGCAGAGGGAGTGATGGAGTCGAGTAGAAGGGAGAAAAAGTGTCGGGAGTTGCTTTGGAAAATGACTTATAGTTTTTATTTTGGTAAGTGATTTTCCAAAAAAATTGTCTCTTTTTTGTATGGACTGTAAACATTTTCCGTAAATAGTTTTCCAATAAGCATGCCAAACACCAGAAAGCACAGAAAATATTTTCAGGAAAATATTTTTCGTGAAACAAACAGGGCCTTAATTATCAAAGTAATTCTCTTATTATAAAAAAAAACTTGGATTCTAATCCTAAAAAATCCCACTCTCTCCCTTTCTCAACAACTCCATAAAAGCCTAGCCACCAGGGTGTTTCTTTCATCGTTGACACCCTCTCCATTTCTTGATTTTTGTGTCTTCCCTCGTAAAAGTTGTTGATTCAATGGTCATAAATATGAAGGTGATCTCTCTTCACCATGTTTGTTACTTAGTTGCTAGCTTTGATTCTCAAGTCTCTCAAAAGGAGAGTTGCTCCTCTCATATTTAAAGAGTAATTGGTTAATCTCCTTTGGTAGCTAACAAGGTGGATTTGAAAAGAAAAATTATTATGTCGTTCGTTGATTTAGGTGTGTTTTTGGAGTATGCTTGTGACTGGTATTAGGGAAAATCACCAGGATGTGATCGTCATCCAAACTTTGATTCTTTTAGTTCTATTCGGAGGCTGATTTCTTACAATTTTTCAATAAAATTTTGGTTCTCATCCAACTATAGTTGAACTCATGTTGGCCTGCATGAGCTCTCTCTCTACCAAACCCATCTTCCCCACCTCACCTAAACTCTGCAAAACTCCCAGCAACATAAACAATCCATTTACTTTTTTCCTTCCCCTCCTCTGCTTTTAGTATACTAATTCAAGACTTTACCCCCTTAAACACAACCTGGTTCCAACAACCAGCACTACTCCAGGGACCACAACCGTCCACTCTCACTAAAGACCCTGATCAACCCCTTTCACAAAAGCTTCCCCACATTCTCATGTCCCCCACCCACCAAACGTGGAAGACCCTTTCCACAAGGATGGTAATATACAAGAAGCAGAGAAACTGGACATGCGAACACAACTAGTTCCCCTCAACGAACAACAGGACCTTACAAGGATATTCGCACTTTCCCAGTCACAGATTAAAAAGAGAGTCAATGAATGTTGGGCCTTACAAGGACCTGTTGTTCTCAAAAAGGTCCCCAATGTATTTCTATTCCTGTTCACTTTCATCTCAAATGCACAATTGGTTCTTACCAACGGACCTTTGAACTTCCTTGGAGCTCTGCTCATCTTACATGAATGGTATCTACATGTGGTCTACCGCACTGTTAGATTCAAAATAGTAGATTTATGGATGCAGGTATCCAATATTCCGAGTGACTGCTATCATTACTCCTTGGGGCAGATGATTGGAATGGCTGTCGGCATACTCGTAGAAATTGATTGGTCCAATCGCAGAGTCAGGAATGGTGACTATTTTCGTATAAAGGTACGAGTGGTACTAGATGCCCCACTGCTTCCTGCAATATTCATATCTCTACTGGATAATCAGGGGGTACAGTTGCTCCGATGCACCTACAAACGCATTTTTTATGCCTCGTTTTTGCTGTGGTCGGATTGGACACTAGAATATCATGTTCGATAAAACGCTTAGAGCCTTACCCAATTTAGACTGGAATCGTACTTCTAGAATTTTCATTTCACAAAATGCCACGGGTTTTCGCCTACAGCATCTTTTCGACATATTTTCTCCATTACCATCCCCTGACAATAGTGATGATGAATTATTCACTACAGCTACAGCGTCACCAGAGTCCGAAAATAAAGGAAACAATTCAAATGAGATCAACATTGAACAACTGATGGAAGGCCCGATTCAACCAGAAATGAACAATATACCAGAAGTCGTGGAAGCTGTAGGAGGCGTGATTGATGCTGGAGGATGGAGCTAATCCACTACCAATTATCGACAACACCGAAAACCCGAACTTACCTCCTGAACTGCACCAAAATCAATTACCACCAAACTTCTAATTCAAACCTAATCTGAATGAGGAGTATGAAGAAAATCAAAGCATTGTTGATATGGAAATTGATCCACAAAGTGATCCAGATTCAAGTGGTACAAACCAGGACGAAATTGAATTATCAACTGGATCGAAAAGTGACGTTTCACCGGCAGAAGATTCACCGAAACAAGATCGTAAAATACCTGATGTAAATTTGGCTACGAATCCACAACAAGGAGCAACCCACGCACCGACAACTAAAGCTGCAGAGCTTAGGGAAAATCAAATCTTATTGGATAGTACCACCATTAAAGCGCAAGTGGACGCCGCTTCACAAGTAGTTGAAGGATTTGGAAAAAATCTTAGGCTAATTACACCTATGTCCCTGAGGTTTGGGAGTAATTACAAGTAAGGACAATAGTTTGGATAAATTACACTTGTGTCCATTGACCAAACGAAACCCTAAAAATCCTAACGGTTTTAACAAAATGACTTTATTGCCCTTATGTTAGAAAGTTATTTTTTTAAATGCCATTGTCTCTTTTTAGAAAAGAAAATCAGAAAAGAAAAACCTAATTTTTTTTTAAAATGTGTCTGAACTTTACTCTCTCTCTCTTCCCCCACCCACTTCACCGCCACCCTCCCCCCACCCCGCCCGCTGCTACTTCCCCACACCTCCGTCAGACCACGCCGCCATCGATCAGCCCCCTTCCTCTCCTAATCCCGTCGCAACCCCCTCCCTCGCCCAACCCCGTAGCAGCGCCACAGCCCGTCCCCGCCACCCACAACCGCCAATCTCTCGCAACCACTCGCAACCACCACCGACTGCCTCTGCAATCACCGGAGTAAATCCCTGCCGCCCCTTATCTCTGCGTCATAATACTCCTCACAACCGTGTAGATCGAGCAGCTATGGAGGGTTTCGTTGTTGGTTGAAAAGGCGCCGTGGTGTTGGGATGGTACACGGTGGGGTGGGGGGATGAAGGGGGCGGCGGCTGCGGGGTGTATGTGAGATTTTGTATGTGTGTGTGTGTGTGTGTGTGAAACCAGACAGTGGGTGGAATTGATATGGTAAGGAGGTGAAATGGGGTTTAGAGAGAGAAAGGGCTGTCGATGGTGTCTCAACGGCGTGGGTTTTCCAAGGGGCTTGCCGGTCGATTATTTGTGATTATTTGCGGTGTGGGTTTGCCAAAGGGCTTGCCGGCGTGGTGGGGTGGGTTTGCCAAGGGGCTTGCCGGCGTGGTGGGGTGGGGCGGGGCGAGTCTGCCGGATGGTGGGCCGAGAGAGGCTGCCGGCGACGTGAGGTGAGGGAGTGGGCAGCGAGATCAGATCTGGAGTATTGCCATTTTTAAAAATTAAGGTTTAATTTGAAAATTATAAAAATTATTTAGGATATACTGTATAAGTGCAGTATTGCCATTTTTAAAATACGTAATGATGAAAACTACACTTTTTGGACGGAATACTGACGGATGGACACGGCTGATACATTTTAAAAGTGTTTGGTCACGGTCTGTTACATTTTAAAACTTAGTATCATTGACTGTAATTTTTCCCTAACCTCAGGAACATGGGTGTAACTAGCCCAAAAATCTTATCCTCTCACCAATCCACGTGCAAACCTATCAGGAGACCCTACTCAACACCCTAACCTTTTGCCTCACTCTTCCCTTATAGTCAACAAATGGTGTCATGGACGGCTCACCCAATAGGGCCAACCTGAAAACCAATTTTGGGCCTAACTTCTCTTTAGACAAATTCATCTTGGGCCTCTCAGAACTTGGGCTTTCTCTTTTTGCTAACCCCATAAATCATCACCTTTTTAAGGATTTATGGACCAACCCCTCTCAAAACTTAAACCAACAACTCCCCAGGCCCAATCCAACTACACTAATGATAACAGAAAACACCCAATCTCACGAAGCCACTAGAAGGGCCCTCTTTTGATAACTCCCCCACAAACTCGGCACCTCCACAGTAGCCCATACATAACACTACCTCACAACCACCCACCCTCTCTGTAGATCTCAGCACCACCGCTAATTACTATACTCCACCTGCTTTAGACCCCTCTTCTTGTGCATTTGCCAAGAGTATCTCCATCCTAAATAAGGACTTACAATTGTAGATACACAGCCAAAACCTTAACTTTAATTGGCAGTATGGGGGAACAACAATCGGGCTATCTTGACAATGACCCATTTTGGTTAGCCATCCAAGACAAAGGCAAATCTACTGCTGCATTGCAAAATTCTCCTACTGGTAAAATCTTTTTAGCACTGGAATTTGAGGTGTCAAGTGATGACAATTAAACTCTTTCGGAATGGGGGACTGAGGAAAACTTACAGAGCACCGAAATGGAGAATGATCAGCAACTGAAAAGCAGCCGAAATAGGTCGAATGCATCAATGCCCCTGTCGGATGGATCAACGGTCAACAAGAAAGGCAAAATCAGTTCCACGGGATACCCTGACCAACCACTAGGTGATCCTCCATATATGCTTCATGATTATCATTCCTCTATACATCTTTCCGACAATCCTCCGATATTAGTCTACTGCTTGAAATTCATTTATTCTCTTAGTCTTATACACACTTCCCTCATAACTCAAAATAAAAAAGAAAAGGCCACACTTACATCCTGACCTTGACCGGAACAAATAGAAAAAGAGACTAAGGGTTAGATGTATTTTGGTTTGTAAAATATAGTGGACGGATCTCTCAGAATTTTAACCTTGTAAGCCTAGTCTTACCTCAATAATTTTTCCGTACACATCTCGCCTAAAGAAAAGAAGAAGAGACATAACAAATCTTACTCAGTGCCCTTTTCTAGTCTCTGAAGATAGAGAGACTCTAGACCTTTTTTTGAAGCCTTGTGTTAGACATGGCAATTTTCTGCCCGTACCCGCGGGTCGATCCGTACCTAGGGATGGCAATGGGGCAGGTCGGATGCGAATTTTCTAAAATCCAAACCCGCCCGGCTAGTCAATGAATTTCCCCGCCCCGCCCCGGACCGGGTTATGTATGTAAAACACCATAACCGATCCTATGTGGATTCAGGATCCCCGAACCCACCCGCCACCCCTATAGCACGCAAAAGAACCCCAAACCAACCCAACCCGACCCGACCTATTATGCTTGATTTAGCAAATATTTCACACTTTTTAAACATGTATTACACCAAAACTTGCACCTGTCACAAAAAATAAACTATACACATCATATTAATGTCTAAAAATCCTAAAGAAGACATTAGTAAATTATAACAGAGTTCAAATAAATTACAACATAGTTCAAATAGACTACACCATAGTTAATAGTTCAAATAGATTACACCACATTAATGTTCAATCACTTGGAAGTAGCAAACACGAGAGATCAAGCTCGTTCAGCTGGTCCGCATTCCAACTCCAAATACAACTGCAGTCACCGTTCACTGAAAAAATAATAGGAAATAAATGACATTAAAATAAATGGATACAAAAAAAAAAGTAAAATTAAACTGAAAGACATATGACAACTTGTAGTTGAATGGGAAATATGGTCCTGGCAAAGCAGACTGGTGAACAAGATTCATGCATACAGCATACTGTCCCTGCTAGTTGCAACAATATTTGCAACAATTGAGTCAATTCTAGTTTACAACAAGAGGATATCTAGGCTTTAAAGTATTAGATTATATTTGCAAAAAGATCAAAGAATATGTCGATATGAAATTCTTAAAAGAAGTGGAAATAAATTGAGGGTACGGTGGTGTTTCAGATAAATGGAAGCGTAACAAAGATAAAATAACAGATGTTGTGGAGGTATATGTGGAGGAAAATGAGGATAATAAGAGAGAGTTGTTTGATGGTTTCAAAAATAAACTACTAGGGGATCATGTAGCCCATGCCAAATCACAGAGGACCTGTACCTGAGTGATTTTTTGCTTAGTACACATCAAAAAAAAAGGGGGGGGGGGGGGGGGGAATTCAAATAGATTTATAATGTAAATTTTGTTTCTATGGTATATATATTTCTATTTACATCCAAAAAAGAAAATAAAAAAAGAAACCAATTACAAAGTTTCAAATATAAATTAGTAAAGCAACCAGAAAATCTCAAATTTTGGTTAGACAATACCATTTCAAAGTTTCACAACAGATGTTACCCTAAAGTTGTGGTTCCCCTTGATGTTGAGAGTGCACTCCACTGTATTTAGATGATGAACACTACGTGACTTGTTTCTCAGGAATTTATCACATTACTAACTAGTACAAGCCAATCTCTTTAGAGTCAATGACAGTAACTACAAACCAGTGCTTTACAGAACATCGATACACAACATTCACAAAATTTGATCACATCAAACAACTCCGCCATCCAATTTGACCCTACTGTGGAATTCAACATACATGCAGTTAGTCTAAAGTAGAACATGCTTTTGCAGGGTGTTCTACTGGAAAGGACATGGAGACACCTGAGGTTTCAAGAGTGGAGCATACAGAGACAACATTTGACTTAAATAAGGAGTTCACTCCAAATAACCAAACTATAGCTTTTGCTACTACTAAAAACCTCGTTGAATCATCTACAAAAGGGTCAAATAAGGCGCCAAAAGCAAAGACACCGTGTGGAATTCAACATACAAATTTCTCATGATCGAGTTGAGTTCATTTTTGCAGACCCAAAAGCAAAGACATCGTACTGATTTTGGCAATTACATGGAAGAAAGATTGATTACCTGGCTAACATAAACCGGGCAGATTTCCTCAACGGTGGAGAGTGATCGTGCACCGTACGGTGGAGAGTGGCCGTGCGGTACTGCGGTGGAGAGGCAGAGAGCCAAGAGTGGAGAGCAAAGAGTCAGAGTGAGAAGGCACAGATTAGGGATTTAGGGTTTGCAAGAAAAAAAAAAACATATATATATGGTATCCTATGGACGGTTAAGATCAACTAAAATATTAGGGGACAGCTAAGATTAACTAAAGAATGAGGATAAGTATACCGGGTCGGGTCGGATCGCTGAGCGGATTTAAGTGTATACCATAGCTGACTCTAACCCGCTGCGGGTTTTTAAAAAAAATATAATACTCGCCTCACGACCCGGTCAAAGTCAAAATAACCCGCTCCTATCGGGGCCGGGGCGGAGATCCACAAGTTCGGATTTTTTTGCCATCCCTATCCGTACCTGGTCAAAAATCTCGGGTACATGTATAGATATGTGATACCCGTGAAAATTAGACCCGTACCCGAACCGAACCGTTTTTTTTGGTCGGCCTGGGTTACCCGGTTATTGGTATATAAATGCCCTCAACCCTAATTGTCCAAGACATTTGCCTTCTCTCTTCTTCTCCACTTCTGCAGTCCCTCTCTCTCTCTCTCTCTCACTCTCACTCTCACAAAAAAACCAATCGATCTACTCTCTCAAGTTTTAACAATCATGGATCCATTCTCTCCGATCACGACCACACTACTTCACATCAAGTCCATATATAGCACCAAGTCCTTTCTCACTATCAGTTGCACACAGATCTACCGTAGCTCAACCGTCAGTCCCGTTGTCACTCCGGCGCCGTGGCCATTGTTCGAGAAAGCAATCGACAGCAGAGGCACCATGGCCACACTGTCGCCAACCGTCGCTTTTGATGGCGAAGAACTCTCCAACAAAATTCGTACTTCTCTCATAGGAAAGGCAGTTTATGAAGCAATAAAAATGGATATGAGCAAGGCCTATGATCGAGTTACCTGAAACTTCTTAGAGACTATTTTGCTGCACTTAAAATTCCCAGTCTTTTTTATCAAACTAGTGATGGAATGTGTAACTAGTGTTTCATACGAGATCCTTCTTAATGGGTCCCCCACAGACAGATTTCAACCTCGATGCGGTCTTCGACAGGGATATCCTCTTTCTCCCTATCTATTTCTGTTATGTGCTGAGAAACTCTCTACATCGCTAAGAGAAGCTCACGTCTTGGGTCTTGTCCCAGGGATCTCGGTTGGTAAGCAATGCCCGCCAATCAACCACCTATTCTTTGCAGATGATATTATGATATTCACCAAATTAAATTGATCCACCTGTGGTTATTTGAGGCAACTCCTTCAGCAATATTGTGTGCAGTCTGGGTAACTGATCAACTACGACAAATCAACAATTACACTGAGCTCTAATGCTGCACAAGAAGAAATTAAAGATATTGCAGAATGTCTAGGAATCAAACGGTCGGAAAAATTTGGACAAGATCTTGGTTCCACCCTAGATATAATCACTAACAAAAAACTATTTTTTAGTAAGCTGATTGAGAAAGTCAAAACCTGATGTGCGGGTCGGAAGGGATGCCTGTTGAATAAAGTTGGACGTGCGACCCTTATCAATTATGTGATGTCATCCCTCCTCACTTATCACATGCAGGTTTGTCTCTTTCTGGTACATGTCATTATACAACTTAACTCGATACTTGGCCGGTTCCTATGGGCAGGTGCAGAGCTAAAGAGTGGGGTGCATTGGATCAACTGGAATGCGATTTGTGCACCTAAAACTCAAAGGGGACTTGGATTTAAAGAACCCAAGCTTATTCAACAAATCGCTACTAGCAAAAACTAGTGGGAGGATTTGGGTGGAACCTCACTCGCTACTAGCTAAACACTTGCTTGGCAAATATTGCAATAGATCTTCCTTCCTTCAGAGTCCAGAAAATGGCAACTTCTCCTGGGGATGGAGAAGCATCTTAGCAGGAAGGAAAACACTCCTAAAAGGGTTACAATGTCTAGTTGGTGGTTCGCAAATTTTAATATGGCAAGACGATTGGATCCCAAACATTGGCTCGATACCAGACTTACCAGGACGTGGCTCAAAAACACCTCCAACATACGTAAGCGACCTAATCATAAATGGAAAATGAGATAAATTATTGAATCATTGGTTCCATCCTAGTGTGATCAAGAAAATTACAGCCATACACTTATCCCTGCACCTTATAGAAGACAAGTTGGTCTAGAAGCACACACCTTCTAGTATCTTCTCTGTCAAATCAGGTTAAAGCAGCAGAATTACGTGAGACCGGGAACATTGTGGCCACCTTTGGAGATAACGGAACATGGCAGACAGTGTGGTCACTCCCGATCCCACTGAAAATGTACTTCCTTATTTGGCAGGCCTTAATGGAATCGCCTTCCCCTTCAAATTAAACTCCATCGTCTAAATATTTCTTCCACACCCTTATGTCCTCTTTGCCTTACAGAACAAGAAACCATTAATCACCTGTTCTTAACATGCCCACGAGTGAGACCAGTTTCGTTTGGAGGACCGACAGGAGTACGAACGGATGACATTTCTAGAACATTCAGAGAATGGCTAAGACAAAAAAATAAAAGCAAGTTTAAAACCCAAACAATTTCTATACTTACCACAATCTGGTGTACATGGATTCCCAGAAACCATTATATTGTTCGTCAAATAGAATTCGACCCTAGACTAGTAATTAACAATACACAGACCTTGATGACAAATATCCTAAACTTTAGTTCCTTATATATGCATACAAAACCTTTTTCTACTAATCCCACTGAGTCAGTTGCTCCCCATATTATCCATCATATTAACCCACGATGCTTCTTGCCTCTATCCCCAACCCATCTCATTTTTCTTGGCATTCAGTTTTGACCGAGCTCGACTAAGAGTAGGGGTAAGACTGACATGCATAAATCATCAAAACTTAAGATATGGGTCAGCAACTATATCTACTAGGGCCTCTGATTGGATCCAAGGGTCTACTTATATGGACTTCTAGGGCACAATCCAAATATTTAGCTCACATCGTACTATTAACTGACTCTAAATTTTTACTCTCTCAGTTAACAAATACTGAAGATGTTCTGGACACAATGATACCGATAATGTATTATTTATGTCAGATAGTAAACAGTATGCATTTTGTAAGTATTGACCAAGCCAGACGCTTGCAGCTAAAGGAGGTCAGATCACTAGCAGCTTTTGCATGTCATGCCCGCTTCGATGTTCATCAGGATTGGGTTAATGATTTATGCTGTAATTGATCTAGATACTCCTAACCTTTTGCTTTTCTAGGAAGTACCATGACAAGCATAGTCATGACCTACTATGTATAGCCGAAATGATTAACTTTTAAAATTTCAATGCAATTCTCCTTGTACCCAAAAAAATAAATGCTACTTTTTCAATTGAAAATAAAGAGGTGGAGGCTTAGGGCACCGTGGAGTGGGCTTTCTGAGTTGGACATTTAGAGAGCTACATTTTCAATTATCGCTTAAATTCTTTCTCTTTCCACCCCCCGAATTATTTTCCCAAACTTTGCTTTCACTCTAAGAAATGAATCCAAACGACTGCACGACTTCAATAGGATATTCGATTGAAAATAAAGAGGTGGGGGCATGAATCATTCCCGATTGGACCGGTTCATCCAACAGGTATCTTGGACACAATGGTTGGGTTGGTTTGGTTTGGCAACCATTGACATGTGATCTTCGTCAAAAATTCAAAGAAAACTGTGGCAGCAACCAAAACCATCACCACTTATTGGTATTCGCCACCACCGCATCTGCGTGCATAACAGCTGGTTAACTTTTGCCGCAGCCTGTCACCACCACCATCAACCACCCCAACGGCGAACCACCTCTGCCGATGGCAACCACTGCCCGTCACTGACCCCTCTGCAGATTCTGGCCGTCTGCAGCACCCTACACCTCTGTCGGCATTAATTAGCACTAGCAACCTCTGGCGACCACCACTTCCGCCACCATTACGGCCAACCACTCACCACCACAAATTATTAATATTTATTCTCTGTACGTTAAAAAAAAAAAAATCTATATATTTTGTCCACCAACCCAGCCAGATCAGTTTTTTCTTGGCTTGGGTTGGATTTTAATAGCATATACGGGTTTATATGCGTTAGGTTGAAATTTGAAACCTAGCCCAACCAACCCAAGTGGCACCCCTAAACAAGATATATACACTATGACACCTCCAAGCAAAAAACAAAAATAGGATACGCTATATGGAACAAAGACCAAAAAATGTTGTAAACGCAAAAAATGAAACAGTATAGAACGAGGGATATGCCCCACCCTGGTTATCTTCCTCCCTCAGCACCAAACTTGAAACCTAAGTTCATCTATGGGTAAAACTGCAACCTCGTATCAATCTCCATATCATATTAGCTCATCAAAGACAAAAGGGCTTCCTCCATATCTGCTCTTCATACTGCTTTCCCACCTCTTCTTTGGGGCGTTCAACATTGCACTTCTTGCAAATCATGTTCTTTCTGTAATTAAAAACGCTACTACATCTGCAGAAATAAATCCACATGTTAATTAACAGATTTAGTCAGTCCGCTTGGATATTACACCTCGATCTATTGGAGAAAGAGACTCACGAGGGGCACTCCCACTCTCCAGGATTTAGCTGCCTTTTGGGACGAAGTTCTTGGCAACCCAAACAATTGGTGTTATTCGCAAAATTCACGAACCCACATCTGTACATAGAGACAACGAAGGGCCGAAAATGAAAATATAGATACACAACAATGGGAACAATATACATGATCTTATTCTGCAGATAGAACTATTAATGAGCGAGATCGTGTTTATGGTTAAATTAAGCATATAGTAGGATTGTTTATGCATGATCCCTCACGCTTCAGATTCTCTCTTTTCCTCTCTCCTCCAACCTCCCAACATATTTCCATCCTTGGCCTCTATCGAACACCCTCGCACGAATGAATAATTAGCATTTAAAGAGCTTGACCTGTGTTTAAGGGTTGGTTTTTCCTTCGTCAAATTAGGTATCGACTCCTACAAAGTCTCTTCTTACTGCAAAGTCTTCATTTAAAATAGGTATAGGCTCTATCTCGGCCCCTGCTCGCCAAGTTGAATACAGTGGTTTCCAATATCTACTTGGAAAATTTTGTACCGGTTGAGTTTTTGGTCATTGATTGAGGTTGAAGGGTGAGCGTCAATCTAGATCTTGTAGTGACTAGGTCTTCCCTTCTCTGTATATTTTGACCAAATCTAAATATCTTTCTAGGTACTCTCGACAATCAAGGGACTGTTCACGTCTGAGTGCTCAGAACAACATTCTCTGGCTTTGTGTGTCACTTGGGTCATGGCTGAATCAAGGTTATCCATCAATCTCTTCGCGTGCAAAAAGTTCTGAAATAGTTGTCCTCGGAAGTAAATATGCTGGGGCCAGATCCCGCTTGATGTTCAGCAAAACTTGTCAATGTAGATTTTGATGACTTCTTGTCATATCATATGGGGGCTATTTCGGCTATGTTTATGGTGATTCGAGTATGGTGTAACACTTCTACTGTAAACTTCTTTAGAGCATTCTACAGCACTTTGATTCAAGCATGCACACTTCAACAGACGATATATCCATCGAACTCAGATATCTCAATGTTTACTTGTCTAGTGTTCTTAGGCAGATGTTTATCCACTCACTTCTCCAAGAACTTGGGTGATTCATCCTCCAACCTTTACCAAATGGTGATAAATTCTACTCCCCAACCCGAAGATAGAGAACAAATACCTGGATTGATTTGCAGTTATTGGCTCTGGGTTGAGAATAAAAGCTTCCCATTTATGGTCTTAAGCCATTATTGTCTTAAGTAGTAACCATAGTCTGATTAAGAGGCCATTTGGAATTGATTCTCAATGGTAGATTTTGATTAAATCAGAATCAGTTTCTAAAAATCAGCTTTAATCTACTTTAAGCATAATAGATTAGAAGTTATTGAAGGTGTTGGATAAAATGGGATTAAAGTAAATTTAGTGTGACAAAATTAGCATACAGTAGATTCAAATTGAAAGGGGACACTAAATGTTTGTTCATATATATGAGGATATTCTGGTAATTCTTTTGGTCAAACCAGAATTCTCGAAAACTGCTTAAATCAGAAACCAAGAAAATGAATATTCTGGATTTAATCAGTTTACCTTTTTTTTTGCCGAACACTTCAAACCTAATTTAATCAGGTTTGGTCAGTCCATAATCAATCTAAAACACCCTCTGAGGGGTAGCATATGAAGCTTACCTTGTGTAATTCTCTCCCAATTGTTTCGCTTCAGTCTCCTATTTTTCATTTTGCATTCTCCCGGCTGAGATGCATCATATAATTTTATTAGGTAAAAGAATTCTTAAAACATATTTTCAAATAAAAAAGGTCTGCTTTTCTTATTGATTAAAGATGACAAAGGTGCAGCTTGAATTAGAGGAGTATGCTGAAAGAAAACCATGTTCTCAGCTCCGTATGTTCTGCTGTAAAACTCGTAACATTGTGTAAGCAATTCGAGAAAAGATGATAGAGAACCTTTGTTACATGGACTCGCTACGAGTGTCCAGGTCGGGTACGTGTTCGAGCGTCAGATTCGTCTAATTTTTAATTCACAAGACACGGGGACACGGCATTAATCATACATATTAATGCTTTTAGTATTTCCTAAGGTAAAATGGCATTTTATGTGACGCACATGGTGTTAATTGAAAGTTGTCTCATCTCAAAGTAGATAAAATTAAATGAGAAAAACTATAAGATAGTGTTCTTAGCGGCATATCCCATGAGATGTGTGGACACAGATCTCATACCCATGTCCAAGTGTCGTGTTCGACACCGGTACTTCAGGCATTCTGAAGAGTCCATGTAACATAGTAGAGAACATGTTTATTGTCACAAATTTTGTGTGCTTGAAAAGTGCAACAAGAAGTCCATAATGCACAAAGTTTTTTTCCATTTTCCCTTGTTTGAATCTTGTAAATGCAGGAGTCGGCCGCCCTCCGAGAGACTTTGATGGCCTTTTCTGACAGATTCTCCTGTGTGTACTTTGATTGTACATGAGTTTCTCTTCGGTGGTTGCTCATTGTATTTCTTACTTCTCGAAAGGAAATTATATAGCATATATATAATCTATCAATAAGATGCAGCATCATTATAAAGAAAGACGATCAAGAAGGTGGAGGTGTAAAATGAGATGAAACAACATTCTCAGAGAGGGAGTTCAAGAAGACAGATTAGTAAAATGAACTTACTGTGGGCAATTCCAATCTCCTTTCTTCATCTCAACATCCGCAGAGACCCCCTTAGAACCCTGTGTTTTGCACTTCAGGCACCGCACATTTCTCGAAAAGTTCATGAAACTGCATCTGCAACAATGATGGATGGTTTTCATTCTATACAAACTCATGCATAAAACGCAAGCATGTGATGAATTGATGATAACCTTTGTTAGGTTGACGGTCAACGTGTGTTTGGGATGTCTCTGACACTTCTTATTGTTAATAGCATGCATTTCTAGCAATTGAAACTCACTTATATAAGTAAACAACTAGCCTTAAACGACTTAAAAACACACACACAAAACACTCTCTTATGTTCCTTTTGTTTCATCAATGCTTTAAAAATTAAAAATTGAGGGAGTCAGATTAATGTCATTCAAACAAGTAAATGGAACAGAACTTAGGGTGGGTGTGATAACACAATTAAACACTTAAAATTTAAAGTTTCCAATGATTTTCAATTAAGTGTGCTTGATAACGCTTACCGTTGTATCACTCAAAAATTATTTCTTACAAAATCTAGACTAAAATTTTAAGTCAGGGTGCATTTACTTAATGCTTATCACTTAATTCTAAATGAAATGGTTAAAACTTATTGAACATAATTGTACATAAAAAGAATAATTATAACCATGATGTCGCCACAAATAATTTGTTGGCAACACCGTCTCTACCACACTACAACTACCACCACCACCACCACCACAAAGGACACCGCCACCTCCACCACACCATCGCCACGTCACCACGTCCATGTCCGCCAAAACAGTCTAAATATCCACCACACTCTATAACCACTACCATGACCGCCACGTCGACGCCTATCGCTACCACCATAATTACCAAGAGCACGTCTTCATGCACCACTACCACCACCATCGACACCTTTCCACCTCCGCCACCAGCACCACCACCATTATTACTCCATCGCCACTGCCACCACCACCGCCAACACGATTTTGGCAACAAAAAAAAAATTTAATTTCAGTGCTTAACTTTTTAGCACTTAAATTTCACTTTTATCAAACAGCCCCTTAGTCTTCACTTGAGCAATATAACGATGAAAGAGATGGGAAGTGCGACGGGGTTTTAGGACCCACAGTGGACTATGACGACAAAATGCAAAAGCAATGATAATGAATCCAAGCAGCAATAAATAACTGGGATCATTTGAGCTGGGAAACTAATAAAATAAATCAAAGAAGGTACAACAGTATAAAATATGAACATGAGGCGGCAACCAGATATATGCTTGTTGCATACCATTGACACCACATGTATACTGTTTCTTACTCCTGTTCCAAATTTGAATGGAGCTAGCATTTGTTCCTAGCTCAAGTTATCACCCCAATTGGAGTTCCCTTGATTTTTAGCAAAGGTTAGTATATAGCATAGAAACATTAGATAAAAGTCAAATAGCAATAATGAAAACTATAATAGTAATCAAGGAATTTGCTAAAAATTCAAAAGACTTAAAAATTTTAGGATGGAGGTAGCATTTGTTCTAAGTATATAGTCTCATTTTTCTCTCAGCTCCATTTTTGTCCAACTGGTTCTTCCTTGGAATTACAAGGACAGCTGCAGATGATGTATCATATAAAATAGAAATGGTCAAAATAGCTTTCCAATAGCAATATAATATCAGTGATCCTCAGGACCAATACCTTATGCGAGAAAGAGGTATATCTTACAATCAACTGTTGATGTACACGATAACTTACTCAGGACAGATCCAATCTCCTTTCTTCATTTCAATGTCATTCCCGCCAACTTTATTAGGGCCATGTTCTCCACATTTTCGGCATTGTATATTTCTAGCAAAGTTCATAAAATTACACCTGAAAAGCAATAGAGAACGGGATCACTGATGGAGCTAATGCAAGTAAATGATATAATAAGCTAGTTTAACTCACAAAAGATAGGGACTGAGAAAGAAAAGCTGTCACTTAATCTAGTCATCTAAAATTTAAGAAAGTCAATTAAGACCAACATAGCAAAGAAATTTTCCTACTAGTGGTCCGTCACTTCCAAATGGGGAATACTTTCTTGATCAAGTCTGGTGAAACGAAGACAACAAGCTGTCTATATTCCTTCGAAGAACCATTTCTTTACATCAAATATAACAAACCAAAGAACGAGAAAAGGCTGCCTAATCATGAACACATGCAATCCATTCACATTTCATAGACATGCATATAGTACGTAAGAAAGTTAAAAGCAAGAAAATTGATTGAAGACAATGAAAGTGTTTATATAACCTATTATAAAAAAATTCATCTCCGTGTATAAAGAAAACAATGGCAGCGGACAACAAAGCGCCCTTCTAACGCTCGGCACCTTCACCAACTCCATAATTTAACTTGCACATGGCTACTCTATCTGTCCATCATCTTGAATTGCATTCCCTTCATTGACATCAAATCCATGTGGATACCTTGTTTTGATATGTCTCTTTCCCCTTTTCAAGATAAATATATGCATCTTTCCTACCTCTTGGTAAAATCAAAAGGGTTCAAACCATAATTTAATTTGCACATGGCTACTCTATCTGTCACCATCTTATATTGCATGGAGGTAGCATTTGTTCTAAATTTATAATCTCATTTTTTTCTCAGCTCCATTTTTTCCAACTTGTTCTTCCTTGGAATTACAAGGACAGCTGCAGATGATGTATCGTATACAATAGAAGTAGTTAAAATGGCTTTCCAATAGCAATATAAGATTAGTGATTCTCAGGACTAACACCTTATGCAAGAAAGAGCAATATCCTATTATCAACTGTTGAAGAACACGATAACTTACTCAGGACATATCCAATCTCCTTTCTTCATTTCAATGTCATTCCCGCCAACTTTATTAGGGCCATGTTCTCCACATTTTCGGCATTGTATATTTCTAGCAAAGTTCATAAAATTGCACCTGAAAAGCAGTAGAGAACAGGATCAGATAGTCAAGATGATGGATCTAATACAAGTAAATGTGATAATAAGCTAGTTTAACTCACAAAAGATAGGGCTGAGAAAGAAAAGCTGACAACATGACTTCATACTAGTTTTGTCACTTAAAACTAGTCCTCTAAAATTTAAGGAAGCCAACTAAGACCAAAATACAAAACAAATTTTCCCACTAGTGGTCCGTCACTTCCAAATTGGGAATACTTTCCCGATCAAATTTTGTGAATCGAAGACAACAAGCTGTCTATATGCCTTTGAAGAACCATGTCTTTACATCAAATATAACAAACGAAAGAATGAGAAAAGGCCGTATAATCATGAGCACATGCAATCCATTCACGTTTTATACACATGCATATAATACTCAAGAAAGTTAAAAGCAAATAGAAACACACAAAATTGATTGAAGACAATGAAAGTGCTTATAAAACCTATTACAAATATTTCCTCTCTATGTATAAAGAAAACAATGGCAGCGGACAACAAAGCGCCCTTCTAAAGCTTGGCACTTTTACCAACTCCATAATTATTTTGCACATGGCTACTCTATCTTTCCACCATCTTGAATTGCATTCCCTTCATTGACATCAAATCTATGTGGATACCTTGTTTCATTTCTCAAGTTCTAAATATGTAAAGCTCAATATATCTCTTTCCCACTTTTTGATAAATAAATTTACGCATCTTTCATACCTCTTGATAAAGTCAGAAGGATTCAAACCATAATTTATTTGTGCACATGGCTACTCTATCTGTCCACCATCTTGGATTGCATTCCCTTCATTGAATCAAATCAATGCGGATACCTTGTTTCATTTCTCAAGCTGTAAATATAGAAAGCTCAGTATATGTCTCTTTCCCCCTTTTTAATAAATAATTATATTCCTCTTCCCTGCCTCTTGGGAAAATCAGAAGTGTTCAAGGAGATGAAGCAACTGTGATGTAGGACGGACCTTACTAAGGGTATATAAGGCTGTCTTACAAGCTGGAATTGGTGGGCTACGACTAATGTTTATTGGTTTTGCAATTGACAAGCTAGGGCTTGGGCTTAAGGATTGAAAAATACATATTTTTGGGCTGTGTAGGGTGCTGTGAACAGTACCAGTGAACAGGGTTTTGGTATTTTATAATTTCAAACAAAAAACCTAAAGGTAACAAACCTTAGAGTCTAACTAAGGCCTTTTAGAGTCGCACCTAGAAGATTAATCAATGGAGTCCACCATCGACAAGAGAAAGCAAATTCATATAATTCCATTCATCAAGGTTTCCTTTACTTTTTGCTTATAATGTTTGCTTAAATAGAAAAAAATTAAAGACCTTTCCTACTAGGAAGAATCTAGAGATTACCAAAAAGAAGACTACTATCGATAATAAAAGGACCAAGAAAATGTAATAACCACTTAAACTAAAGACTAGACCAAACTAAAAGCTTCTGCCATTTCTCTTAAAATCTATGTTTCCTCTTCTTCTTTCATATCCAAGAATATACACTATGGCTGCGTTTGGCGACAAGGATAAGGATAAGGATAAGGACAGGATAAGGGCGGATAAGGCCGGACAAGCTATACCGTCGGATAAGACCGGATAAGCAAGAAATTCTATCCAGCGTTTGGACCAAGTCCGGATTATAAGTCAGATATGCAATTTACAAAGTTATATATATATATATATATATATATGTACACATATATGTATGTATATAGGTATACATATGTATCTGTATATACGTGTGTGTACATACGTATATATATATATATATATATATATAGGGAGCTGATCCGTTGCTAGCGCTAGCACCGTCCGCTACATAATGTAGCGAACGGTAAATTATCGTCCGATATATTATGTAGCGGACGGCAAAACAGCGCTAGCAATGGATCACGACCCATCTATATATATATATATATATATATATATATATATACATATATGTATATATATACATATATGTATATATATATATATATATACATATATATATATATATATATATATGTATATATACAATGTATATGTATATATGGCGTTGAAGGGAAAGAGGAAGAAAAGTGGGGTGGGTCCCATTCATTTTAGTCCGAACTGATCTGGACTAATTTTATACCCCCCCCCCCCCCCCCAGGGTATTATTTTATCCCACTCAAGGGGGATAAAACAAGTCCAAAGGATACCTTATCCAGGGATTAAGTGCGTGTCCAAACGCCGGATAGGATTATTTTTATCCTATCCGGGGTCTTATTCCGCGCGCAAAAAACAGCCTATATCTTAGGGTTTGATCCCTATCAACCACCCCCCCCCCCCCAGCTTGAAAGAACTCGTTTCCGACGAGTTTGAGTTGTCATACAGCTTATGCAGATTTGATTTGTGCCCCTAGATCTCTTATTATACTTCATATGATGGGAGAATGCATCACCTAATTGAATGCCAACAGCTTTTAACTCATCCTTCTTCGGACCAGGTAGGTGATCCATATAGCATGTACAAAGCTGTTAAAAATAATCTCAGCGGCTTCTTCTCTAAGTTCAATTTGCTTTATTGGGGTCATTTTCTATCTTCCATTTGTGCGACAAATAAGCAAACCACGCGATGACGCACTGTTGACATCAACAAGAACTTCAGACAATTGTTCCTCGCTTGCTTTGTCTACATTGGTTAAAGATTAGAATGAACAGATTCTTGCAGTGTACATTGACTTTGTTCCACATCTTGCAAAACACTCCCTGCGTCCCAAATTATTTGATCATGTTTGACTTACACGCTTATTTAGGGTATGTGTTTTATGAGATTCTCATTCTACCCCAAAAGAGAAGAGGGGGAGGAAGAAAGTGGGCCAGGACAGAGAAAAAGGGTTGGTGGAGGATTAAATGTGGAGAGAGAAATAGAAGAAAAGAAGAGGACTAAGAGTAAACATGGAAAAACACCTAAAGAATTTTTCTTAGTTTGGAAAGTGTTCAATTCTTTTGGGACAGCCCACAAAGGAAATATGATCAATTCTTTCCGGGCAGAGGGAGTATATTTTTTAGCACCATTCGACTCATCCTTTTGATATGGCTGCTGTTCATCATGCTCACCTTCTATCTCTTGATCAGATTTAGGTATTGTTTTTTCAAGGAGATTTAAATAGTCGGAGGTCTAGTGAGAATGACGACCGCATGTTCGACATAATGGGATTCATACTGAGCTGTTTTGCACCTTTACCCGTGCACCCTCTTCAACAAGGAGATTGTTGAGTAGGTGCATCAAAAATGTTTTTTTTGCAAGAAGATTTCATGTCTTTTGAGAATTGGAATCCTTTCTTATACAAGTTATTTAAAAATCTGGCAGAAATGAATTGTTCTTTCAACTTAATCTTCATCTTGCCCAAGTATTTAAAGGTGGTTGATCGGTTTGATAATGATGTTCCTCCAACTTTATACAACCATAAACGTGCTGCACCTTTGAGTTTTTCTTCTGCAAAGCGAGCCATGACATTCTCCGGGATGGAATGAGAACTGAAATAACATTCCATGGGCGAAGTCCACTCAAGACCATTTACCTTGTCGCCGTAGAAATCATTGGTTTTGAGATGTAGTCTATCCATTGTTATAGTTGATGATTGAAACTTCTGAGCAAGCTTCTCCTTTATTATAGCCTCCACTTTCTCCTAAGAGCTTTTCCATCCTAATTGATATTGGATTCTTCATGCCTCTGGAGCGATCTTCGTACGGCAGAAATTTCCTCTATTGAGTAACCCATGATGTTAATGGCATAAATTTGCAGCCAGCAATAACACTCTCTGATGCTAAAATTGGTGTAGGACGGACCTTAGTAAAGCTACAAGCTGTTAGGGTTGGCTAGGGCTTATGTTTATAGGTTTTGCAATTGGGAAGCTAGGTTAGGGCTTAAGAATTGAAAGATATAATTTTTGGGGCTGTTTAGGGTGCTGTGAACAGTATTCTTGAAGAGTATTTAGGTGTTTTATTGCTTCAAACAAAATAAGAAAAGATAACAAACCTTGGAGTCTCACTAAAGCCTTCTAGGAGTCTCACCTAGAAGATTAATCAATTGGAGTCTCACCATTGACAAGAGAAAGCAAATTTGCTTCGTTAAACTCTATTTCTCACATGTCCTAAATTGCTGCTTATAATGATTCCACATATAGACAAAAAGTAAAGACCTTTCCTACTAGGAATTATATAAAAGCTTACCAAAAAGAAGACTACTCCTAATGATAAAAAGAGTCGGAGAATATAGTAGCTACTTAAACTAAAGACTACAGCAATAACAAATGAACTTAGATAATATGGTAAGTACTAAAAGCTTCTGTGCTATCACTTAAAATCTATGTTTTCTCATTTCCAATAATATGCCCTATCTCTTGGATCTGATCCCTATCAAACTGTCTGACAACGTATAAGAAAATAAGGTTCTTTTACTTTTTGAGGGAGGAGGGCAGATGAGGGAGTTTGATGTAGAGCAAACAAACATCCAGATAAAAAGGATAATACTTTTAAGCAAGAAAAACGGTAGCACAGTAGCACTCAAAAGCTAACTAGCAAGGAATGGTGAAAATGGGGGTAACAGAACAATTTCCCACCAGAGGAGCAACCACAAAACTTGATCTCATGGTCTCTAAATAAGCCCGAGGAGGGTGATATTGATCCTTTATCTCCTTTAACCTACATAGTTTGACAAGCACTCTAGGTGGTGAGAGACTACCATAAAATACTGCTCAGCCTAGATGTGGATATACAGAAGGCCCATGACTTGGTTGGGAGGGACCTCCTTAGATGTCTTTTTCAAGTTCTTCAATTCCCAGAAATTTCGATGCGATGAGTGATGCAATGTGTCACCACTGCCAAGTTCTAGATAAGAATGAATGGCTCCCGTGAAGGTTTTTTCTCCGGTGCAAACGGGCTTAGACAAATAGATCCAAGATCTCCCTTCTTATTCTTTCTAGTTATGGAGGCTCTTCCAGTTCTGATTTCAAATATCATCACTAAGTGCAAGGATTACAGGATTAATCATGTAAGGCAGATGACATGTGCATCCTAACAGCTGCTGATAATGCATCCATGTCCCATATCAAAGTTGCCAGTCATTAATTGGGCCTTTTATCTGGTCTTGAACCTAACCTACGAAAGAGTTCAGTTCTTTTTTTTTTCTTCTTTTTTTTTGGAGTTAATGAAGAACTCAAACCAGGGCTTAGGTACCTTAATGGAGATGCCACTCAGCACCCGCCTGTTAATATCCAGAAGATTATAGGGACTGCAAAGTCCTTGTTGATAGAATTACTTCCAGAATCACGAGATGGACCAGCAGGTTCTTGTCTTATGCTGGGAGAGTCCAATTGGCTATGTCTGTCCTCCCTAGTAGGCAAGTATATTGGTGCACTATTTTTGTTCTACCTGCTAAAATAATTGATGAAATAGAAGCCACGTTTAGAGCTTTGTTTTGCATGGACATCATACAAATTGTACAAAAGCTATAGTTGCATCGCTGATGTGTGTTTGCTGAAAGAGTTAAAGAATGAAATAAGTAGCTATTGCCAAACATCTTTGGGATATTGCTCATGAGAAGGATTGACTATGGGTTATTTGGTGCCATAGTTTTGTGTTAAAGGGCAAGAATATTTGGAATTCCACGTCACCATCAGATTTTTCTTAAATCTGGTGTAAGATTTTGAACTTGAGAACTCAGGTGCAAAAGTTTATTCAGAGTAAAGTTGCCAATGGGAGAGACACCTGGTTATGGACAGATCATTGGCTTTCATGTGGACCTCTTCTCAATTATTTTGGACAAAGATTGAGATAAAATGCTGATGACTGTGCAAGTCATCAGCATTCTGAAGTTTGTTACATTATCCAAAATGGTCAGTGGAGCTTAACACTCACTAGTACTTAAGCTTTGAGAGAATGGGATACCTACATGGCAACTATCCCTAGCACTAGTATTGAGCATGATGACCAAATTGTCTGGACGCTGACCCCAAATGGTGTATTTACCATCAGGTCCCTACGGCAAGCAGTGTAGTGGAAAGTAGCGTGGTTCAAGGGAACAATTCCCAAGTGTGCAGTGGTAGTTTGGATGCGCTGTGAAGGGTATACTAAGACGAGACAAAGTTAAGTTATGGATCCTGATAACAGATGACAGCTGCCTCCTCCCGTGCTCTCAGCATCCATAGACCTTAGAGCACCTTTTTGACTCTTATCCATTTACCACCAACATTTGGAGCTTGGTGTTCCAGAATTCAAATTAGTTCATAATGCAGGTCCTTGGGCTCAAATGCTGCAAATAGCTAAATTTTTATTCGGGGCTAGATGCTTTTGTGCCAGATTACATGGACTATTCATTGGCAGTAGAAGGTTATACAATTTGGCTGGAGGAGAAGAAAGGTATGGCATCAACAACACTAGAACTAGGGTGAAGAGTGAAAGTGATTGTTGATACCAGCCGCCCACATCAGTTTGGGGTGAAAAAATATCAAATGAATTGTAGAAAGACTTCCCACTCTACCAGTTTCCTCTTGAATCGGTATGATCTTGTTTTCTGTTTCTGCATTGACTTCCATCAATTTGGCCCAGACGCATAATTTAATTATGCAAGAAGATCATATATTTAACACGATCTAGAAGTAGCTAATGTTATTAAAAAATAGCTTATAAATCTGATAATTCATTTCTTGTAAAATAAAGAAAGATTGAATAAAATACAGTTCTAAAGTGACTTACTTGGTACACATCCAATCCCCTCTTTTCATTTCAACATCTCGCGATAGTTCATCGTCCTTGAAACCTCGAGTTTGTTCCTGCTGATGAGTAGCTATGTTTACAGCCTTTGGCGGTTCCGGATCACGAACCGTGCCACTAAGTTCAACCAACTCTGAGAGCAATTTTCTTGCAGATACTTCAATAAGCTCTCTACCTGGAGGCTTATCTCCTCCTAAATCAACAGGAGAATCTAGTGCATAGGACCACAATATACGCACAATATCCACTGTACGCGCAGCCTCTTCAGATTCCTTTAGTGTCAAATAGGCTCTATGACATGCTCCACGCAGATTACAAGCACCACATGCCTGAAATCCAATTATTAAAAAAGAAAAAAAAATGCATTTTTGTTAAAAAGAATTTTAATAATATTATCACACTGCCAATCTACTTACATCTCCTTCCTCAAGTCTGACATATGCTCTTAAACTTGTCCCCGAATTAACAGTTTTCCGCAGAAGATTACGGCATCCCTCTTCAACAACTATCTGAATATCTTGTGTCGATAATGATCTGCCATGCAAGACAAATAATTACATTCAAGTTAAACTCTTACAGTATAGTCAATTGCATTAAAACCACCCCCAACAAACAGTAACGAGATACAAGATCTCAAAGTATTATTCCAGAAAAAACAAAAAGCCCCAACCTACCTACACTCACTGACATATTTTGCTTATCTAATCGAACTTTCCTTTGTTAGTCAAACAAAAGAAGTAAGTAGCACAGACAGGGATATCGCGTCCAACACGGACACCTACGGGGCCACCATACACCGCAATATTAAAAAACCTAATTTCAGCACTGCAGGACATTGTCGAACTTTTTAACATATTCCTATATATGTGTCAGTTTATCCACGTTCCAAGCAGATTTCACCTCAAAAAATTGTAAAACACCAAAGCAACTTAAACAAATGTCAGACTGTTAAAGGATTTATTGAACATAGTTAATAAGATGAATGCAAGATCCCCTAAAAACAAACAAAAGGGAATACAGAAACAGCTTTTATCCCTTCCATCCACCAAGACACAACCAAAATCAATTGCCTCATCAAGTTCATTGCCCTCTGGATATCCATCATCAACTTTCTTCCTAGTGTCTGAGATACATGAGGCAGAAATACAATTAGTATACCTATTTTGGAGGTCATGGTGAGAAACTCGGGCTTTCTCTTTTTAGATCGAAGGTGTCCGACATGAAGTCGGATGATTAGAAACCCGAAGACAGCCCAGAGGTGTCCCACGCGTGTTCAGCAGTGTCTGAGGGGGGTTTCTGGGTGTCGGGAAAAAGAACATTAGTACCTATGAAGCATATTCTCTTTGAGTCTGATTTTTGATTTTTTCTTTTTTCAAATTTCTAGGGAAGAATATCAACATCAACCCATTACTTTAATCTAAAACAGTAGCTAAAAATTGAAATCATTGAATAAGTATCGCTATGTTATAACGAACACACATTGAAATTTTCATAACGTAATTCACAAGAAGTCAAAAAGAAACAAAATTTTGAAAACAGGGAGTATATCCATCCTACACTAATCTTTTTGGTGAACAAAAGAGATTATACTGCTAAAGGTTAAGTTACAACAGTGGGTTCAACAAATTGGGGAACTTGGAACACGGAAAGATAAAGAAGAAATACCTATTAGCTAGTTCAAATACACATTTTCCCTTTAATAGGATTAATATTTTCGGTTACCAAAACAAAACTTCCTGTAATATTTTAGCAGCATAAAAAGAGAGTGGCAATACTTGAAGACGTCGGAGCGGTCACGAGCGAAGCTGAGACAAGCGTCCTTCAAGAGATTGATATCCTGAGAAGCATCATCGCCGCCGCCGTCACTCACACCACCGTCATCCTTGGCCGGAACAGGAGCTTTGAGGTAATCTTTGGCCTTAAGGCAACTGACGAAACTCACCCATTCCGGCCACGGATGGTAAGGACTAACTGCAGTTTCGACGGCGACAGTGTCGACTAAAGCGGCTGAAGAATACTTGCTGTACCGGTGTAACTCGAAAGCCGGGGAAAGTGAGAGTTTCGTCTATCGAACCGAAGGGATTAGAGATAGCTTTGTTGTTGTATGGCAGCGGTTGCGGAAGAGTGTGGCTCAAACGAGAGAGAATAGCCTGGCTGCTGGCATTTTTAAGCAGGGTTCAGAGAAAGAGAGAGGGGCAGGCGAGTGGCTAGGTAGCCATCTTTGACGGGTGAGAGCTAAGGCGGAGGCAGTCATTTGCACGCTGTTGCTAGTCCATTTCACTTGCACGCGTTAAAAATACCTAAAAAAATGTTTACCCGCATTAGTAACCCTGACCCGGAAGGGAGTCGAGGAGGGTTGGTTGTTCAAGAGGCCCTCCTCACGAAAATTACGCTTATCCCCCGGGACGCATTTATCTTAGCTCCCCGCCCCCCCCCCCTTAGCATATGGACTTTCCATGGTACATGTCTTGCATTCGCGATGTTGATGATAGTCCAACGTGCCACTGGCACTACATGGGACGCCACACCATTATGCTGCACCATTCTCAAGGACACTTTGCATAGGTGTCACAGACGCATGCATCCTATAACCATGCCTCTGGCCCCGATCTTTGTATTAACCTCCATACACCATTGACCTTGTGGAACGTGCTTTTATCTGGCCTCTAGAGTGTGCAGCATCGTGAGGGATTCCATCCATAGTTCTCTGGCACAAGCACCCTTCATCGTTATGGGTAGACTCGCTCCCCTAAGACACTACCTTAGGGAGCTTCGAGTGTTTCGACACAAGAACTATGTTCTGTTAGGTAGGGTATCTTCTTGATAAAGCTATCTCCACTCAGGGGTTGCGCATGCGTTATTAGTCTAAGTGTTGTGACCGCGAGGCTCTTTATTTATGGGTACCGCGCATGCACGATTATTCCTATTGATCCAGCACTTGAGCTTTTCACCATCAAGCAAATCCCATGTGAGATCTGGTCTATGAACTCTTCCACTGGGTCCTCTCTTTATCAAGATCAGTTGACTTTTTATTAGTCTACGTGTTTCGGCACCAGGTCTTTTCATTAGTGCCCCACGGCTCATAAAGGTCACTCCACGACAAGAGCAGGTCCTTGGAGGGCATCAAGCCAAGCCCGCTTCGCAATCAGGTGCAAACCCCCCCACCCCCCAACCCCCCGCTACCGTCAGCTTATCCCTCATTTTTATGCTTACATGGAACTTAACATGGTGATTGGACATGTGACTGGATCGAGAAAATTATGTCCATATTAGAATTGTGCGAGTTGGTCATCCTAGATAGATAGAGCAAAGTTGTGTGGGACAAGCGAGTATAGTGATCGACAAAACACCAGCATATTGTGCACTCTCTACGAGTTGTCATTTTAAAAAAAGTACTTGATGATAAGGCATGCTGTAGGCAAAACTTGGGTGAGTGAAGCCATCGTGAGGTTAGGAGCAAGTACTTGCAAAGAAGTGACTTAGGAAAGACCCCAACATTCTGAGTGGTTGAGGGTTTGAGTGGAGTTCTGCATATATGTCCATGATGATAGATCTTGAATGACAAAAGGTGTGGGCACAGAATAACAGGCCTATTAAGGCCTTGACATTAGGTGTGTCCATCTTAGGGGGAGCCTGCTATAGGATGGCACTAGTTTTTCTTGGTCCTTGAGGTGTTGAGACCTTAGCTGATAGTCTTGTAATCTTTGTTGCTGAGGTGTGATTGACTAAGATTGTGGGATAAGATACAAACTATATCACAATGCTCACCTCCCCAAGCGAGTCACTACAAGAAAACAGGTTTTTAGCGACGGGGAAATCCGTCGCTAAAAGCCCAAAATCCGTCGCTAAAAGAATTAGCGACGGATTCACCGTCGCTAAAAATCCCTCGTATAAAAGCCCGTCACTAATAGTTTAGCGATGGAATTTTTAAATCCGTCGCTAAATATGTGATTTTTACCGACGGATTTATTTTTCATTAGCGACGGATATTCCGTCGCTAATTATATTTTTAGAATTTTAATTTATTTTCTTTTTTGTCCAATTAGCGACGGATTAAATATTTAGCGACGGAATATTCCGTCGCTAAAAAACGTATTTAGCGACGGAATATTTCGTCGCTAAATAACTGATTGAAAGGATTACTTTAGCGACGGAATAAATCCGTCGCCAAAAGTCAATTTTTTTTTTGAAATTTTTATTTTATTTTTCAATTACCTAAACCTGTACAGAAAAACAATTTACAATACTCAAAAACAACGCGCAATAAGCGAAATACAGAAAGAAATATATATAATCAATTATAAAAAATATTTATTATAAAAGAAACTCATACATGTACAAGTCGGGAACCGGAGATAGCCAGTTAGGAGAGGGGAGAAGAGTACAAGCCGGGCGCGGGGGGGGGGGGGGGAGGGAGGAACGGGCACGGGAAGGGGCTCATCAGGGGTTCCCGAGTCCCGGATCTGGATCCTGCTGAACCGGGGCCGGGGCGGCTGGTCCAGCAGTGCCCTGCTCCCTCATCATCCGGCACACCACTGTAGCAATGCGCTGGATCTCCTCGTCGTCCAACTGAGGCCGAGGAGCCGGTGTCTGTGGAGGGGCAGCAGGGGGTGAGGACGCTCCTATCACGGCACGAGGAGTCGTGCTAGGCAGGCCGCGTATGCGGCCTTTCGGCCGATTCACGACCTCCGGCGTATCCAGCCATCGCTTCAACCCCCCAGTACTCGCAGCCGTACTAGTGGACGCTGATGGCTGTCCGGACTGCTGCTCGGACCCCCTTAGCTGTTCATACGAGGCCTGCAAAAATAGTGGTTTAACGATATGTTAGGGCATTAATTAACGAAACAGACATTGAGGATAGAAAGAAAAAACATTAACTTAAATAAATTGACTCACATCGATCCGCCGGGCAATATCTGAAATATAGTCGCCCGCCTGGTGCGTCTCGTCCTTGTCCTTCTTCCGCACGTGCGTCTGAGTATAGGTCAGAGCTATGACCTCATCCTCCTCTAGATCCGGGTGCTCGACCGCGTTCATGTGTCGGACGATGTCGTGTGGCACCGACCCCCCCGTGTGCGTCGGATCTCTGTTCTGTCTGTTCTCAGCCCCGCTCTTACTCTTGGCGTCCCAACCTGGATCCGCAGCCCACCGATCTATCATCTCCCCCATACACGGTGAGATATCCAATGTGGGGGATATTTCGTCATGTCCGTCATCGGGGCACCCGCGGGCAGCGCCTTCTTCGCCCGGTCCCGTGCATCGTGGAGCCATCGGCGGTAATTCTTGCCGATGTAGGCAAAGAAAGCCTGCTGCCCCAGTACCTGCTGCTCAGGCGTGTCAAACGTGAACCCCTCCTGTAAGGCATTCAATAACACAAATTAACAACATAAAACAAACTGTAATTTAACATTTACTAACGCTGAAAAAAATACTTCACCGTACCAGCCACTCCTCCCATAGGGCCTCCCTCGCAGCGGCATCCCAGTCCTTCCAGTACAGGCGTGGCTCGAAGAATCGGCCCTTCACAAGAACGCCGATCTTCGTCCTCGCCATATTCTCCAGGATCCTGCCAAAGAAGTAATTAAATTAATTAATACAGTTCAAATATAAATTAACACCCAAAAATTTTAAACATAAGGCATGAGGTGATATTTTTAGTACTTACAGGCCCTCCTGCGTGAGCGTAACTCTCTGTTTACGCTGGGGGTCGATGCGTACCCCGCGTGTCGGACCACGGCCTCGTCGAGATCCTACAAAACACAGACATTAATACAGTTCAAATATAAGGCTAGCGAAAATGTACGAAACACCGTTATCAACTATACCTGAGGTAGAACCCACGGAAGATGGAGAATGCACGCGCGTGTGGGATGAATCTGCGTCGGGCTGGGGCGACGGCTGGGGCGACGGCGATGGCTGGGGCTGGGGCGACGGTGACGGCGACGGCTGGGGCTGGGCCCCCGATGGCTGTCCGCGATCACTCTGTGCCTCGTCATCAGTAGGCAATGACGAGGTGGGACTAACCGGGGAGGAAGCAGCTCGGCGTCCAGCCCGGCCACGAATAGCCCGTATCCTATCCATATCTGACTTCATATAGATTATATACAAAGACATTAACACGTGAAAAACAATAATTTAGGCATAAATCATCATCGGCACTATATATATATGAACGGATGTGCAAAAACACATCAATAAACACCAAGTTCTAAAATGTTACTACATTTTTCCCGTGATGTTACAACATTACAAGTCAATCATTTTCAGTTTGCGAATCATCTTCATCACTATCCTCGTCGCCCTCTTCTTCGTGGGACTCGTCGTCCTCTTCATCTTCTAATTCATCCTCTTCATCAGTAGACTCGGTCACATCATCTCCAACACTTTCAACATCTTCCGCGTCATCATCTACGACTTCTTCTCCCACAAGAAGTGTTGTTGGAAGAGGAAGATCGTCCTCCTCGTTGTTGACCTCAACAGGGAACAAGACACGTGGTTGGTCGGCTTGAAAGGAGTCTAGCTCACTGTCATATGTCACGGGCAATTTCTTGGACTTGATAGTTGTATACCAATGAGATTTGGGATTGGCGACGTCCTCCGCGTAAAAGACTTGTACAGCTTGACTAGCAAACACAAAGGGCTCGTCTGATGCAAGTCTTGACTTGACATTGACATCTACAATCCCTTGAGAGCTAACACGGATTCCTCTGCTGCATGTGACATCGAACCACGTACACTTGAACATTACCAGGCGGTTTTGGGAACCCAGATATGTTAGCTCAACAATCTCATCTAGCTCTCCGTAAAAATCCATGCAATTCTCGGCATAACAGTCGCCGTTGACCAAGACTCCACTGTTTTGGGTTTGTTTTGTTCGGTCATCATCTTTTACGTTAAACCTAAACCCGTTGATGATATAGCCTCCGTAACAGGATGTTTGTTTGTTAGGGCCTTCGGCTAGTAATTTCAAGCAGGAGGCCACTGGTCTATCCATTGACTGAACCTATTGTAGATGACGGTAAAAATTAAGGATAAATCAGTATACTAATTGGCCACAGAACTGTATATAACACATAATATAATTTCGTTAAATAATCTTACACGGATTTTGAACCACTGTACAAATTGTGATTTCCGATGAGATTCAAGTCCAGCGGGATCAGTGATTAAAGATTCCGCATCGAACTCACTGCAAACCAATATGCATTTAACTCGCTTAACACACACTTTCAATTATGTACAGCAATGTAAGTGAATTAAGACTTTAACTTACTCAACGAATGCCGAAACTTCATCGCAATTTAGAAGGGCATATATTGTTGCAGCACTGTACTCTTCATCTGTTAGCCATCGAGTATACGTTCGGCCGAACGGACTACCTGACTGCTTGAATATTGACAATTGCCCTTCCAAATTTGTGCTTGCTCCGGGATCATTTCGGCCTAGTTGATTTAACCTTGTACCAACATCCGAACCGAAATATTGACTACAAAAGTTTACAAGTTCTTCCATTACGTAAGCCTCCGCAATTGAGCCCTCAACCCGAGCCTTATTACGGACTTTTTTCTTTAAATGGAACATGAACCTAGAAGTTTAGGAATCGAGTTAGGTGGAATATCAATGATAACAGATGTCGCATTAAGTGTAAACGAACAACTGTAACAATTTAAGGATTACCTCTCGAAGGGATACATCCACCGATATTGCACGGGTCCACCCATCTTAGCTTCATATGCCAAGTGAACAGGCAGATGCTCCATTGAATCAAAGAACGAAGGTGGGAAGATTTTCTCCAGCTTGCAAATCGTCACCACAATGTTCTTCTCAAGCACTTCCATGTTACTCACCCGGATCGTAGAAGAGCATATATCTCGAAAGAAATGAGATAATTCAGTCAAAGTCTCGCAAACAACCCGTGGCAACAGTCCCCGGAAGGCAATAGGAATGAATCTCTCCATGAATACGTGGCAGTCGTGACTCTTCATCCCTTGGAACTTGCATTCCGATACATTGCAACAACGAGATATGTTGGACGCAAACCCATCCGGAAGCTTCAAATTCTTAACCCACTGACAGACCTTCTCCACTTGTTTCTTGTCTAGACAGTAAGGTGCTTTCGGAAGTATGGTCCTCCCACTGACTGTCCGAGGATGCAATTCACGGCGTACACCCAACTGTTGTAGATCCCTTCTCGCTTTAAGGTGATCTTTCGATTTGCCCTTGAAATTCATCACTGTGTTGAACACATTATCAAAAACGTTCTTCTCAATATGCATCACATCCATGTTGTTTCGGATAACGAGCGTCCTCCAGTAGGCTAACTCCCAGAAGATACAAAATTTTCTCCAGTTGTGCTCTTTCCCGAACCCTGCAATCTTCTGATCCGGCACACCCTTACCGTGTGGTATGTCAGTATCAAGTGCCTCCAGGTGTGAGAGTACTTCTTCACCAGATGGGTAGTCCAGCGTGACAACCTCACGCTCGATTGTCCCGTCAAATTTATCCTTCTGCCTACGAAACTGATGGCCCGGTGGCAAAAGCTTACGGTGACATCCGAACCACGAGGCCTTTCCGCCGTGCTTTAACGTATGACCGGGGTTCACGCCCATACAAGCAGGGCATGCTAGCTTCCCATGTGTGCTCCAGCCACACGTCATTCCCAATGCGGGGAAATCATGTATAGTCCACATCAAAGCAGCCCTCATCTGAAAATTTTGTTTAAGGGATGCATCATATGTTTCGACTCCATGATTCCATAATTGTTTTAACTCATCAATCAACGGCCTTAAATACACATCTATGTCCTTACCGGGACTCTTCGGCCCCGGAATAAGCAACGACAAGAACATATACGGCTTCTTCATGCACATGCCTGGTGGAAGGTTGTAAGGGACAATAATAACAGGCCAACAGGAGTAAGGCGTGGTAGACTGACCGAAAGGGTTGAACCCATCGGTTGCCAGACCAAGTCTAACATTCCGAACTTCCTGAGCAAAGACTGGATGCCTGCGGTCAAACTCCTTCCACGCCTCTCCATCAGCTGGGTGTGTCAGCACATCGGCATCGTTGCTGCGAGTCTCACGGTGAGCCCTCATATGTTCAGCCGTACTGGAGGAGTAGTACATTCTCTGAAGCCGTGGTGTGACCGGGAAATATCGCAATATCTTCCATGCAATGTTTTTCTTCTTCCCTTTGTCCGGTTTGTACCTCGAATGATCACATACTGGACATAATGACAAATCCTTATTCTCTTTCCAGAATAATACACAATCGTTATTGCACGCATCTATCCGGTCATAGCTCAACCCAAGTTTCCTCATCATCTTCTTCGCGTCATAGTACGACGGCGGTAGCTTTTCACTTTCGGGCAGTATTTCTTTGATGAAGGTAACAAACTCGTTAAAACCTTTCTCACTCAGCCCGTGGTCTGATTTCAACTGTAATAACCTACTAACCGCAGACAGCCGTGTGTGTTTCGGAGCTCCATCCCACAGCGGCTCTTCCGCAGCTCTCAACAACTCATAAAACTGATGAGCCCCCTCGTTCGGCGGTTGTGGCCTGTCGTTACCCCAGTCAACATTAGCATGCCCAGCATCCATAATCATATCTCGGAAATCATATCGTGCCTCCTCCCTAACTTCAGTTTGACTAGCCAGGTTGGACGACAATACTATCGTTTCCCCGTGCTGCGTCCACCTTGTGTATCCACCCATAAAACCGTACCGACGAAGATGCCATTTTACTTCAATTCTTTTTCTCCAGTGCAACAACTCACATCTACCGCACGGGCACCTTATCTTATCAAGGTCAACATGTGCAGGATGCGCATAAGCGAAGTCGAGAAATTCGTCAACGCGACACTCAAAATCTTCAGCATTCTTCCTTTTCATCCAACTTCGATCGACTGACATGACGACTGAATTATCGTACTGTATACCACCTTCAATAATGACCAGTGATTAGGCATTGCCGATGTAAATATCAATGCATGAATGTTACAACATGTCTACATATTTCCCCTCCACTCTTGAACAGGTAGTGGTCCTATCCCATTCAGAAAAGCACATGTTTATAAAACAGTGAATAACTCATGCTTAGTCCGATGTCTGTGGAAAATTCGGCAGCACCTCCCCGCATTTCTCCAAGTACACCACATCGATTAGGTGTTCTAACATTCATCTAACCTTGCTCAGGAAGGTTTGACGGATGTTAGAACACCAGATCTGTATGCACCCGGAGAAACACACGAGAACGTGTACCAAATATCCACGACATAGAACATAAAGCATGAGTCAAAATACTGTTTTATAAACAATTAGCTTCCAAACTTCCAAACTGTCCAAACTGGACATCCAAAGGCTCATTACAAGGCATTACTTTGTAATGAGTACCTTTGAACGGGAACTAAGGGTTTTTATGCATGCATGTGTTCAGAAATTGATAAGATATGCAAGAATCTTTCCGAAATATCAAAACTGCAGAATGATCGTTGCATATGTTATCAATTCCACATTAAATAGAACTCGTTGGCAACGAGTTGAACCATCTCGTTGCCAATGGACTTCTCAAAACAACAATTAATATAAAGAAGGCAGGGTTTGTAAACAACGAGTAATTGAACCATCTCTGGGCAACATGGAGTAATTATGGGATGTACAAGGGCTAATTAGGGCTAACTGGGTTATTAGGGTTAATTACGATTATTAATTATAGCTGATTAGAGTTGATTAGGACTAATTAGGGTTATTTAGTCCTAATTAGGGTTTAATTGTGCCGAGTAGTGATGATTAGTCCTAATTAGGGCTAATTGGGCTTAATTGGGTTATGTTAGGGCTAATTAATGTTAATGAGGGATAGTTTCGGATGATTATAGCTGACTAGGGTTGATTAGGACTAATTAGAGTTATGTAGTCCTAATTAGGGTTTAATTGTGCCGAGTAGTGCTGATTAGTCCTAATTAGGGCTAATTAGGCTTAATTGGGTTATGTTAGGGCTAATTAATGTTAATGAGGGCTAGTTTCGGATAATTATAGCTAATTAGGGTTGATTATGACTAATTAGGGTTTAATTGTGCCGAGTAGTGATGATTAGTCCTAATTAGGGCTAATTAGGCTTAATTGGGTTATGTTAGAGCTAATTAATGTTAATGAGGGCTAGTTTCGAATAATTATAGCTAATTAGGGTTGATTAGGACTAATTAGGGTTATTTAGTCCTAATTAGGGTTTTGATGGTGCCGAGTAGTGTTGATTAGTCCTAACTAGCGCTAATTAGGCGTAATTGGGTTATGTTAGTGCAAATTATGACTAATTAGGCTAACTACAATCAATATGCGCATAATTGGGTTCATTTGGGCTAATTTGAGGTAATTACAGCTAATTTGAATTTTATCAGGTTCTTAGGGTTAATTAAAACTAATTAGGCTCGTTAGAGCTAATTAGGGTTAATTGATTTACTAAAATATTGTTAATCAGGACTAATTAGGGCTAATTATAGCCAGCGCTGGAGCCACGATTAGATTCCAGGGGGTGCATGCTAAAAATGTCGCATTAACCTAACTAACCTAAATTTAATGCACATTCAACAACCTCAATTCTGACACCTCATATAGGGTGTCGATATGGTGTCCGATACGTGTCTGACACCTCCGGACACGTGTCCGACACATACCGACACGTGTCCGACGCCTCCGGACACGTGTCCGACGCCCACCGACACACACCTCCAGACACATCGGCATACGTTAATTTGTTTTCTAAATGTCGGACACCGTCGATCAGACGTGGTGTCCGTGTCTGCGCTAACTAACAGGTATCTCAATCCAATTGGGTCCCATCCTCCGTCAATAATCTCAATATCTCAAATGCTCAATGCACAATTAACAACCTAAAATCATCAATTAACAACCTAAAATCATCAATTAATAATCGCAATTACTTCAAATGCACAGCTAATAACCTAAAATCATCGATCAATAATCACAATTCTAAAACGCACAATTAACAACCTAAAATTATCAAACAAATGATCAATGTTCAAATGGGAAAAAAATGTTCAAAATTCACATATCCGATGCGCTTGAATTATTTCAATTTAGGGTTCGATTGTATTAGGACATTCAATTTAGGGTTCAATTAGTTTCATTTAGGGTTCGGTTCGATTAGGGCATTCAATTTAGGGTTCAATTACTTCAATTTAGGGTTCAATTAGGGGGTTCTATTGATTCAATTTAGGGTTCAGTTGATTTGAGGCATTAAATTTAGGATTCAATTAGTTCAATTTAGGGTTCGGTTCAATTAGGGGGTTCTATTGATTCAATTTAGGGTTCAGTTGATTTGAGGCATTAAATTTAGGGTTCAATTAGTTCAATTTAGGGTTCGGTTGGATTAGGGCATTCAATTTGGGGTTCAATTAGGGTTCAGTTAGATTGGGGCAATCAATTTAGGGTTTAATTAGGGGTTCAATTAGTTTAATTTAGGATTCGATTCAATTAGGGCATTCAATTTAGGGTTCAATTACTTCAATTTAGGGTTCAATTAGGGGGTTCTATTGATTCAATTTAGGGTTCGGTTGATTTGAGGCATTCAATTTAGGGTTCAATTAGTTCAATTTAGGGTTCGGTTGGATTAGGGCATTCAATTTGGGGTTCAATTAGGGTTCGGTTAGATTGGGGCAATCAATTTAGGGTTTAATTAGGGGTTCAATTAGTTTAATTTAGGATTCGATTCAATTAGGGCATTCATTTTAGGGTTCAATTACTTCAATTTAGGGTTCAATTAGGGGGTTCTATTGATTCAATTTAGGGTTCGGTTGGATTAGGGCATTCAATTTAGGGTTCAATTAGTTCAATTTAATTAGGGCATTCAATTTAGGGTTCAATTAGGGTTCGGTTAGATTGGGGCAATCAATTTAGGGTTTAATTAGGGGTTCAATTAGTTTAATTTAGGGTTCGATTCAATTGGGGTTTAGGGTTTACGAGTTCAGCACGTGTATTTTAATAATGGAGATCTGTTAAGGAATGGTTTTCCAAGTTCTCTTCTTCAACTAAAGAATTTGCGAACGATTAGAGTTGAAGAGGACGTTACAGTTGAAGGGGACGTTACACAGGGTTGAAGCCAATCATGGGTTGATACGTGTGTTTTAAGATTGCAGTGCTTGCGGATTCTAGATTTAATGAACTTAATATATGAGACGCTACCACGATCTAATGAGGGTTTTAAGCATCTGAAATACCTGGACATAAGTTGGAATGGAAATCTCAAATCGCTTCCTACATCCCTTTGCAAATTGCAGAGTTTGCAAACACTACAATTAGAGGGATGCTGGGAGCTAAAAGAGTTGCCTAGGGATTTTGAAGACATAATCAGCCTCAGATGCTTGGGTCTAACAACACAAGAGAGATTTTTGCCGGCGAATGTTTTCCAAAGGTTGACATGTCTACGAGCTTTAGAAATGTTTCGATGTGAAAATCTAGAATGTCTATTTCAGACTAAGGGGAACAAGCAAATTCGTGAAAGGCAAATGTCTATTTCAGACTAAGGGGAACAAGCAAATCCCGAGTGGCCTCCGCAAATTACACATTACAAGTAAATTCGTTTAAACAAGCATACACATTACAAGTAAATTCGTGAAAGGCAAATGGATATGAAAAACTGGTGCAAAACCTACCTGAAAATCAAGAGACCGCAAGAGAGATCGACGGCAGTGGCGGCGGCGGTTCTTCGGTTTTGAAGATCGGCGGCACTGGCGGCGACGGTGGCGGTGGCAGGCTATATTCCGTCTGGGGGTGGGTTGCCGGGGATGGCGACGGAGGTGGCGTCGAAGGAAATATCGCCGATGAGAGTTAATAGAGAGAGAGAGAGAGAGAGAGAAAGAAAGAAACGGGAGAAAGAAATGCAGAAGGGGATCTGTGTTTTTAGACCTTTACCGACGGAACACACCCGTCGGTAAAAATCCGTCAGGAAACCTCTGCTTTCACCGACGGGTATTTTTACCAACGGCATTATTCCGTTGCCTATATGTTTTTGAAAATCATCGAAAATAAAAAAACCTATAAAATATTTACCGACGGTACGTTTAGCGACGAAATAAACCGTCGATGCAAAATCCGTCGGTAAAAATATTTAACGACGGAGTGTTCCGTCGTTAAATAGTTTTACCGACGGATTTTTATCGACGGTTTATTCCGTCGCTGAAATGGCTTTTAGCGACGGAATAAATGCCGTCGCTAAAAATCCGTCGTTAAATCCTTCTTTTCTTGTAGTGAGTCTTCGAAATGACTCTAAGGACATAGATATTTCGATCGTGTTCAGGTGCCATGAAGAGTATAGTATGAGTTAGATGTTAAGTACGGTAGTGCGGGACAGAGTCAGATTAGGAACAAGGGCATTAACCGAAGCAACTAGTGCGGAGCTTGAAATCTGGAAATGATGTGAGATGGAGGCTCGAAGTCAGTACATAGATGGCAGATGAAATTCGTTGTCAAGGTGTAAAGTCAATGTATGGGGCTTAATTTTTTGCTCCCTCTCCATATATGATGGAAATACAAGGTTGTGTGCAAATGAGCTATCAAATTCACTATTTACAGGCAGTCGAGGATAGCTTGTCATCATCTCGGCGCTCCCTGGATAATTGAAAAGTATTCCCTGGTTGACGTTGCATATAGTGGAGTGGGATTATAACAAACTATCCATTGGATTAGGTTTCTTTATCAAAAAAAAAAAAAAAAATGTACTTTATAAGAACTATGGTTCCCATAGAGTTGCAGCTATAGCCATACAAAAGCTTTTAAAGGAAAACTCAATTTCAAATAAGAACAATCGAGACCGTCGACACATATTACTAGTATATATAAAAGGGATAAGAAGTCACCCCTCCCCACTTAACATATTTACTACAAGTAGCTCGACACTTTCTAACACATAATGGAGGTGGGATATCGACTCACCCTAGTACATGACTGAATTATTGAAGCTTGTAAACCATCCCCTTTTACTACCCAACATCCTCATTGGTACACTCTGCAACCTAGACGCCTAACTCACTAGCATGCCTATATTACCTATTCGAGTATCTGATACTTTTTAATCATCTTATAACTTTAAGAGGATGCCTTGCTTTCAAAGGTTATCAAAGTAAGTACTTTTAAACTCTTGACTACAAGCAACAAGATTTTCTATTAAGCATGATAATATTGTTGGGTCTATTCTCTAACAGGTTAAGCTTTTAGAACATATAGTAACTTAACATGGTTTTAAAGTTCTGGTTTAGCAAAGTCTTGGATTCGATTCTTTCTGCTTGCATATCTGGTCCCCTTCAGTTTATTTCTGTCTTGATCTGTCTCTCCACGTGCAATCGGGGGCTTGCACTTGAGGGAGAGTATTAAGCATGATAACATTGTTGGGCACATTTTCTAAAATCTTAAGCTTTTAGAGTAGATGATAGCTTAACATACTTTAGCAATTTGTTGTTGGAAAAATGACAAACTTCAAAACCACGTGAAATGTGCATTCAATCATAATCAGGGGTCTCACACTTTTGCTCTTTACTCATATGCCAATAGTCGTCCTAGTACCCTTCATCATGTACTCATCGTACATTGTTGGCGTTGTGGAGAAATCGATAGGGATTGCCAATTGCTCACGAGCAGATGTGCACATCACAAAGCAAATAGCGGTTTCTAAGTCAAAATATAGGAAAAGAGAACTTAAGAAAGTATAAGAACTTATAAAATAAGTCAAAAGCTTACCTTTCTTTAGGATTGGTGTATGTATTTATAGTGGGCAAAGGAGGCTACCTTTTCCCACTAGGGTTTGATCACCCATTTTTGGTGATTATATATTAGAGGCAGATCTTTTCTAATGCCCCAATTCTTTTTTTTACATAAAGTTAATAAAAAAATACCAAAAGACAAAAGTAATCTCAATTCACAGTAATAGTCTACGAAACCGGGGTACACAGAGTGTCTGACTATAAACTCGCTCCAAACAAAAGTAAATGTCAAACTAGCCAAATAGACATACATAACTCTCTAAGTCACGCAGTTAGCCCTTGCACCAAGAATCGCCTCTACTAATCACCTAAAAGGAAAACAATAAGAGAGTGAGGCAAATGCCCAACCAACGAATCAACTGAAACAGATACAGAATATTGGAGTAACCAAAGTAACCATAATGTACTTTAATGGAAACATATATGTGACATAATTACTTAATAGTAAAATGTATTGAAGCGCATATTAAGACACCAAATGAGCCATCTAGAAATAAATTCACAAGTGTCTTTACAAACATATGAGGCGATATTCAAAAATTAAGATCAATGATCTCTAACTCATCACACTGAGCTAGATCATGATTCAATGCACATAGGTAAGTCATAATCAATAGAAAAGTCAAGTAGATTGATATGGCTCACCAGAGTATTACATATAACTAAATTAATAAACACCAAAAGATTGCAATAGAATATTCTCCAAATGGACACAACCACTGAGTCAGGCCCATGTTCCACACATGTAAATATAACTTAAAAGTCATACAATGTCTTGAAGCGGAGACAAACTTTCAATGACATAGCAACTATATGAGTTTGGAGTTTAGTTGAATGAATAACAATTTCTATAACAGTATTGTAGACACCTCATTTTTATAGTTTGAATTTGTAAGTTTGTTATTTTATAACTTAGTAGACTTTATTCTTGTTTAGGCATTGTTATTATTATTTGGTGTAGGCCTAGTATCAAATATCAAGTTTAATTTCTATTAACTAAGTCTAGTCCAATAAACAATCCAGTCCAATTAGTTAGGTCTAATCAAGGTTAAGATCTAGATAGGATATGAAAATCTTGGCTTGATTTAGAAAAGATTTGAGATGGATTCCTAAGATCTGTTTTATCCCATGTGTTTTTAAAGGATTTTATCCGAAGTTGCGGTGGTTAGCGGTGTCAAACGGGTCGGGGGCCCATGGGCTAGCTCGATCCAGCCTAGAAAAAGCCTAGGCTAGTGTAGGCGTAGATTCAAAGGGCCTGGACTGCGGCTGGGCTCCCCTTTTCCCCTAAAACAACCCAACCCAGCACGACCCCTTTTAAGTCCAAATCTGGCCTGGCCTATAGCCAAGCCCAAAGTCCGGCCTGTTATAGTCCAAGCCCGACCTAAGTCAAAGTGTGGGCCAAGCCCGGTCCAAGATCGACCCAGCTCGCTTAAATTCAAAATTTTCAGATTCCCCCACCCCTCTAATGGCCATTTTTTTTTTGAAAATTATGTTTTTACCCCTCCAATAGCTATATAACAACTTACTAGTTATTTTTGTCCAACCTTACTCCAACAAATCTTTTATGTACTTTTACAAAATTACCCCACCAACAACTGTAAACGACAATTTTTAGAGTATTTTGGTCTTTTGTGAGGTTTGAAAAATTTATAAGTTGATTCATTCCCTTTACATTTTTCACACCAATTCACAACTATTTCTTATCTATATTCTACAAGCTTTCTAGTGCATTCTTATTTTCCCTATGTACTAACCCTTCAAATTTTCAAGTACAAGCATTCTTTAATTATTAGTCGATACATTTTGGCTAAACATTATTATTTAGTACTTCTATTCTCTTACTACTTAAGTAGTTTTATCAGTTTTGATTTTTATTATCCTCACGCATTTTAGAAAATATTTCTAATTCAAGACTATCAAAATCACGTAGCCAAAAACGTCTACTACCACGAGCAACATAACCTCAAGAGCAATTAGAAGTGGGTATAGAAATCCAAAATATTTGGCTTTTAACCAAAACGTTCCTGATTTTCAATATACACATATTCACAGGATCAACAACATTTTAGTCAAGAATGCAGCTCTGTTGGCAACATTAATACTCATACGCCCATGTTTCACTCAATGAGTGCTCATGGAGAGGAAGGACCGAGCAGTCTTGCCTCAACTCTGCCAGAAGTACAAAAGGTTAAAAGAAAGCTTAAAGTTAAGTGTGGAGAACATTTTACAAGGGTTATGGTTTATGGCGTGCCCAACGCTCAATGTAAGTGTTCTTTATATTTTACAAGGGGTATTGGTAATTCATATCTTGATAGGCATTGGATGCCATATGCATCTTCATAAGGCCATCTTGATCATAGGCAAACTCAACTATCGTTTGGCTGCTAGTTATTTTTATAATCAACAACAACAAAGAGAAGGTCATGCTGAATTTCTTGTGCACTATGAGGAAACTTTTAATTTTACTGATAATGAGAAGTATACTTGATATATGAACTACTTATGTGCAACACGTCTGATGCACTTAAACAATATAATGCTGCTAAATAGTGCTTATAAATATTATGAAAAATACTTGATGGTGAAGTTAGTTTTATGTCTGATACTTGGAGATCTCCTTATATCATGCTTAATTATCTTAGTGTGACGGCACATTGGATTGATTCTAATTGGGATGCGCACAAGAAACTCACTACTTTTGAAATCTTTCCATATTCCATATCCACATGATACATCACATGTTGCAGATATTATAATCCTAGCATGTAACGCCTTTTAATATAAGTGACAAGATAATGAGCGTTAGTTTTGATAATGCTTCAAATACTAATTATATTGTTGAACTGTTAAAGATGAACCTCAAACTTGTACTAAATAGACAAAAATTTCACGTTCAATGTGTTTACAATATAATTAATTTAGTTGTTCAAGATGGTTTTTAAGGGGTAGGTTATGTCTGTCAATTCTTCATGCCCGAGAATACAAGAATTAAAAGCTTTGTGTACTGATATAATCTAGCTCGTAAGAGACACATTACAGATGTCCACCACTAAATGGAACTCCACATATTATACGCTTTTATGTCTTACGGTATACAAACAAGTTTATATTCACTGCCTACTAACCATGTTCACACAAGGCTTGCCAACTACTGATGAATGACAGTTAGCTGCTATACCTGGTTGAATATTTGGAGGTGCTTTACACGTCTACCGTTCTATTGTTATGTACGTGCTATCCCCCATCCTCTTTCGTTATACTATAAATACTTTAAATGGCTAACATTTTAGATAGATGGAGATTTATAGAAAGTTTTAGTGAGATAGTGAAAAAAATGGACATTAGATTTCATAACATTGGGAGGAATTGCCTGTAGTATTTGATATTATCACTATTTTGGATCCTAGGTATAAGTTGCATGGTGTAAAGTATTTAATTTTAGCAAAAGGTACAAAGATTGGATATTGGTCAACTGTGTCAGACATGCTTACATCTTCCGTGAGTACTTCGTTTGAACAACTTTATAACTTTTATCAAAGTTCTGCTGACGTGCGGCTGTGTGCTACATCACAAAGCGCTCAAATATATTATGGGAAGTATCTGAAGGGTATTGAATATGTAATGGCAAAACAATCAAGAGCGAAAGAGACTTCTACAAGTTCATCTTCATTTTTCTATTTTAATGAAATATGCTTATGTACCAACCATTATGCTTAATTGTCATCAGATGAGAAAAATAATTTTGATTTTTAAATAATTTGAAAACAAAATGAAAAAAATTATCGTGTTTTACCCAAATTGTCTGTGATGTACTACTGGTATAAGCCTTAACGATTGCTTCAAAGTCATGTTTTTCAGCAAACAGGAGGGTGTTGGATGACAGGATGAGTCGTCTTTCCTGAATCATTGGAGTTATGTATTTATCGGAAGGATTATTTTGATGCAGAATATCGAGCGCGTGATAACCAATTGATGATAGGAAGAGTAACAATTCGAGCATTGAAGATATTTCAGATGATTAGGTGATTTCTTTTTCTTTTTTCTTTTCTTAATATTTTGGAATATATTTTTCTCAAAATATAGTTTACATTGTCGCTGTAGATGTTTTTCAAACAAGTAATATATTTAAAGTAAAAAATACATATGCACATGCTTCACTTTTTTTGGACAATTAATTTTTGATATTTATATAAAAAATATACAGGTAACTTTGTTTGTTTGTTTAAATGTCGGTCCCAAGTTCGGATTGAAGGAAGACAACCTATAATCAAATTTATCACAAATTTAAGTTTATAACAAAATTAAAAAGATTAAAAAGGACTTTTAAAAAAATAATTTTTTTTTGGGCCAGTCCAGACCTGGCCAAAGCCCGGCTCTGAATTTTGGGCCAAGAGCTTGGACAAGGGCTGGGCTGCCCCAAGCCGGACCCATCGGACACCTTTAGAGGAGATTATCCCCCAAGATTTAGCATAATATTTTACCTGATGAAGGGGTAAAATCAGCTGATTTCAATTAAACTGGTCGGTATAGAATTTCATTAAGATTAACCGCCTGATAAAGGGTATTTTACACTTTTTAACTTAATTTAGTTATTCTCCTTATTTAAAAGTATATGAAAAGGTACTTCATGGTAAAGAAATAAAATTTTAGGGTTGCAACTTGGGCAGGTTGGATGGGCTCAAGGATCAGACTATGCCCAACCCATTTTCAAAAACTCGTGCTCTTGCCCAGCCCAGCCCATCTACGGGTCAAATAATATCTGTCAATTCCTAGCTCTTGAAAGTTTTGGTGGGCAGAGGCTGGATATGGACTGTCAACGGGTTGTCTATGGTTATGTGTTAAAATCAAGTAAACAAAATCTAGTATACTAATTAACGCATATCAATTATCATCCAACTCTAGTAATTAGTCATGAGTTTTTGTTTATTTAACATTTAAGCATATTATTTATCATCAAAGTATACTAATTAGTCATGATAATAAAGAAGAGGGTAGTGAAGTCTCAAACTGGATTTAGTTATAAGTATAGAAATACAGTTTCAAGAAAAAATAAAAGCGAAAGACAAGGGTTTCGAAAGAATCTTATGAAGTCTAATCTTATAATAAGAAATATAGAAGAAAGAAAGAAGTCTTCAAAAGTTTCTAAACGCATATGATTAGAGGATTTTAAAAACTAAATAAGAAAAACACATATTTTGTACACGTAAAATTTATATATGCGATTCATACATAATATAAAAGTTCGACGGGACAGGTTTCCACGGGATGGGCAAGCTTCGAAAAACCTTTGCCCATGTCCTATCATATTTTTTATGGCTCAAAATTTTGTGCCCGTATCTACCACGGTCACTAAAATACTAAGCACATGCTCATATTTCTTCGGGCTAGCAGGGGTTGTTCACGGGTTACCCAGTCTAAGTTGCACGACTAGAAAATTCTGCCGAAATTGTGAGAATACAGGCATTTCTACTCCATTTCTTGTCCCGTCCTCATTTGTAATCCTTTAGTAGGTCTACTCGCATTGTGGATTCATCTCAACATCCTATCAAGCGGTCTAGGCGAGCTAAATTTCGAGTTATTACTTCTTAGTCTCACATATTCCATTTCAAGATTAAAATCTAAGTTAAGAGTCCTAGATTCATTTTTCGCTCTCCGTGACTGTATCTCAGTTAAAAAAAAATAAAAATATATAAACATAAGAAATTGTAGTCTTGAGAGAGATAGAAGTCTAGCAGAACTAAAACTCTACCAAAGTTGGAATTTTATTTCATTTAGAATTCTAAGACAACTAGAAGTGGTAGTTAATTAGAGTTCTAAGCCCACTAGACTAGAAGGAGTTGAGTTCATTCAAGAAATAAAGACCGAGATTTAGGTCGCCTCCCATCTCCTTTGAACTACATGATTTTTATCATGGTTTGTCCAGCTAAGAACATATGCCACTCGACCTTCGATGTTGGGTTCAAACCAGATTCTAAGGTAGTTTAGGCTTTTTTATGCACAATTTATCGTTTGTTACATCTGGGATGCAAAAATTGGAAATGATTAGAACTGTAGTAGAGACCAATTAAGGTACAACAGCGTACCTCACACCTTTCGGTTGTATAACTTAGTCTCCGAACCCATCATTAAATACGTTCGATTAGCCACCTTCATTAGCAATTTAGATTCATTTAGGGTTTTTGCTTCTTTCATTTCCTTTGCCAATGACAAAAATAAGATGACGTCTCGACTTTTTAGGCCTTTCCGGCCTAATATTTTTCAAAGGCGGTTTGCTACAGTTGTGACTCTGTTGGGGACATAATAAGAGGACTAGACTCGAATTACTTTTTCGATTCTTGGTTTCTTATGTCGTCAATTTTCTGTTATTGTATAATGTGTATATATATTTGAGTTGTATTCTTCATTTATACTCACACAAGCATTGTCCTAGCCCACCCATTCAAGGGCAACATGTGAAACCCTTGAGCGTCCTAGTTGCGAGGCAATTTTTTTTTTATTGTACTTTCACCTCCAAGGCCTAGTACAAAGAGTCTCTTAGTATCTCAGTATATTAAATAACTTGTGTACGCTACTGATGACCACCCATTATTTACTGCCTGAGTTAAGAGTGAGAAGAATATAGTACAAGTTAAGCTGGAAGTTGGAAAAATCACGTACACTACCATTTTTGGCTATCTACGTAATAGGGGTACCTACCTATAATATGGTACATTTGCTGAGAAACCGGTTGGTATACCATAGAATTGGCCGTTACTCCCATTAAATAATAAAGCATGGAAAATGTATCCCAGATCAACCAACCGGTTAACTTGCCGAGTTAACCGGGCGGTTTATCAGTGAACATTTGCATGATCAAGCCGGCTGATTTAGTGTCCTTAAAATAACAAAAAATATTGGCCACTAATTAATCAACCGGACGTAAACACTAAAGGAATTTACCATATGGTTCCTACTTGTCCACATCTTTTAGGCCATCAAACCAGTCACCAAGATATCTCCCCATCATTAAAAACATACCACTGACCAACCAAAAAGGTTTATCCGACCATTTGTCCGCAACTATGTTTTGTAAGTACTTAAACCGCCCGTTTAATGCGTTAAGGTGTTTATCCTAAATATCGCACTTTTTTTCCTATACGGTTACATGTAAAAGGCTTTGGTATCGGGATGCATCCGAGAAGCTTGAAAAAGTTCCAATGGATGAAGAAAACCTTCAAGTCAGTGACCTTGTTCAAATCCTCTTGCATCTGCTGAGAGATTTTCAAGCCAACTTCACTGTTTTTGCTATTGAGCATGCAAAGACTGCAAAAGAACTACAATTTCTCAAGGAAGGTATGGACGCATAGAAGAATGAGCAAAAGAACAAGAAGGATAATGAATAGGGAGATGAACAAGGGGAGACCCCACGAATGAAGCTGATTGGCAGTATGAATAAGATGACTAAAGGAAGATAGAAATCTGGTATTAGAAAGAAAATCTAGTTATGTTAGAGTAAAAGATTGTTTGCATGAGAAGAGGGGACGACCCAATGGATCTCAGTGCCCTTACCTTGGGCTCGGAAGATAGACTATATATCCTCAAAATTTAAGATGCCCGATATGGACAAATTTGACGGGACATCAGATCCAAGGGTTCACTTGAAGATGTACTTATGTGCGTTAATTCCTCATGGAGTTAACCAAAACCAGTTAGTCCAGTTTTTTCACCGGACTTTGACAAGGACTGTTGCTCGATGGTTTCTTGCCCTCGATGACTTAAGGGTATGTAAGGATGTAGAAAGATATAGTGCGAGAATTTTTCAACCAGTATCATACATCACCCGGAGAGATTTAAAGACCACCAAGTAGAAGCCGAAAGAATCAGTCTCTGTTGGAGAAACAAGGCTGCCCCGATCGTCAATCGCCCCTCAAAAGAAGAGCATATTAACATAGTGAAAAACAACCTCTTGTCAAACCACGAGTATATTTACCGACACTATCACACATTCTTTAAGGCCTTGATAGGATCCCTTACACAGATAGAAGATGTAGTGAACAAGGGAACCATGTGCAGGGAGACTAAGCCAAAAGGGTACATGCCAGGTGTGAAGAGTTCAAGTGCCCAATTAAAACCAACAAGTGCAAATAGCGTCAATAATGTGCAGTCACAACGGGGGGTGTCAGGGGGAGCTAGGAGTGAGGCAGGGCATAAATTCACCCGTTTGAATGCCCCATTGGCCATGACATTTAACACTTACCATGGAATGGCATGATCGCCAAGCTGCCCCTTAGCCCCACACCAGCTGTCATATCCAAGGGATACGATGTCCATGCCCACTGCCTGTATCATCAAGGGCCGAACATTATAGAGAAAGGTGTGTATCGCCTTTAATCTTCCATATTTGAGGAGTTCTCCATCTCTTTCATCCTGGACTTCACAATGGCATTCAAGGCCTTCCTTTGTGGATAATCCCGAGCAAGATGAGGTCCATCGTATACAAAGCACCCATTTTTTTTTTTGGTTTTTGCTTTGATCTAGCAGGCGTAGGTTCTCAGTAGCGCTTCTACCCCCTACGACGATTCCTTCCCCCATTGTCGATCATTTCCCTATCTTATCCCTTATTGTGGCCTTTGTCGTATCCCTAATCATTGCCATGATCCTTCTTAAGACTCATGTCTTTGTCCCGCCTCGTACTCTTATGGAGTTCTTCCTTCTTGAACTTGACTACCTTCTTAGCTCTTGCAAGTATAGATATATGGTCCTCTACCTTACGACGTCGAAGCTCTTGTGTTGTATAATGCTTCCCTGTCGGCCATGTCGAGGAGTTCAAGGATGGTTTCCCAATACTCCTTGACATATTCCTGCAGCGAACCTGTGTGCCTTAACCTCCTTAGCTTGTCATATGCCTCGAACTCGGTTTTCTTAAGATAGAACTGCTTCTTCATTTCCTTCTTGAAGTCATTCCAAGTCAATCTTGCATGTACCTTTCTCTTGTCAGCAGTCCAATGCCTAAACCAAAGCTTTACTTTGTCTTTCAGGTATAATGTTGTGACTTGCACTCGCCCTCGTCCTAATACTGAGAGCTTCAAGGTAATGCTCCATTCACCACACATAGTTGTGTATGGTGCTTGCATCTGTCATTCTACCATAAGCCTCGGGTTCGGTAGTCTGCGCCTTCTTATGAGCTTGAAATCCTGCCATGCCACCCCTAGTGTTTTTGGCAAAGGCAACCTTGCACAACTTTAACTCGACACGTCGTTCTGCCACTTTCTTTTCTAATTCTCCCTTATTTTCCTATTACTATGAATGATGATAAAGAGAGTGTATATTAGCATTCGGCCTTACCCTCGATGTCTTTTTTAAGTGCTTCAACTCATTCCACTTCATTCTCTCCTTTCTTTGTCTCCATTTTCTTCTTCAGCATCCCACCCTATCTTCACCGTCGCCACACCCCAAGCCCCACATAACCACAACCACTACCATAAGACGCAACCATAAGGACTAACACCCTACCATGGGTTGTGTGTGCATCCTATACAGATGCGTGTTTATGTAGGGTTTGTGCAGTGGGTGATGGTGGATGGGGGTCGGGTCGGGGGGGGGGGGTCAAATGTGGTGGGTGATGGGTGTGCACGTGCAAATGTGTGGTGGTGTTCTGGGGTGGGGTATGGTAGGGGGTGAGGGGATCGAGAGAGAGAAAGAGAGAGAGAATGTATGTGTGTGTGTGACCGGGGAAAGGGGCGGTGGCTGGGGAAGAGGCTAGTGGCCGAGTAAGACCTGCAGACGTAAATAACTAAGAATTAGAATCTCATACAAATTATAGCCCTCTTTTCGAAGCTGCCACTCCTTTTTAAAATACTCCCCACACAACAAAATCATATTTCTTCAATGCTACTACCCATAGAAGTCAAATTCCGTAGTGAGCGACAATGTGTATGGCAGTGTTCGGTATGGGTTTGATGGGCGACGATTTTTCTGTTAAACCTGGTGATGGGGAGTTCTGTTGCAATTTTGGTTTGGTAACCGGGGAAGGGGGTGCCGGTTCTCTTTTTGAAGTAAAAGATATCCATATGTTATTGGACTTTTTAACATTATTTTCATTTTTTTTTTTTTTTAATTTCTTTATGCGTTTGGCAAATTTAACCCTAATTTGGGATCTTATTAATCGAGCTCCATTATTGATTTGGATGGAAAACGGACGAGGTACTCACTTATTGTCTAAATAAAGAGTCGGGTTTTAAATGTCAAAATTAAACCCTTGGCTACTGAAGTGAATTATCATGTGATTGGAAGGTACTAACATGAATTTAACTCTTCTATTTATATGAATGGAATTGGAGGACCCCACACAGGGGGTTTCGACGTGGGCAGATTTTACCAGTTGGAGTTAATCGATGGTGGTCGACGACAATGATGGTGAAGAAGAGATGTAGCGCGAATATGAAAAATTTTAGCTGCTACCCCAGTTAGAGAAATCTTCCTCCTACTTCTTATATAGCAAAAAAGAAGTGTCTCTAAATATTTATAGTGACTTTTATTTAGTGACGCTAACAAGTGTTGCTAATTTTTGTCGCTGAAAGTATTAGAAGAAAAGTCACTAGAAATATTTAGCAATTATTAATTGTCACTACACACGAGGTTGGAGAAAGATTTCTACAACCTGGGTAGGAGCCAAAATTTGTTCGCGCGAATATACTATGTATGTGTGACTCTGGACGTGAGTGCGTGTTGTGTGGCTTTAGAATATATTGCTAAGTGGGGTTTAGAATGATTTAAGTTTGTTTTCAAACTGCTTACAAAAAGGTTCTGTTTTAGATTATATAGCCTTTATTAATCCTGAAAAATTGATTAGATTTGAAAACAAGGATTACATTCAAAACACATAATATCTGGATGCCATTAGATAGAGTAGTATGTTTGATGTATAACTATAAATCGTTTTTAACTATTGGACTTCCTAGTATGCTTTATTATTCTTGCAAATTTAACTAGTAATTAAAAATATTGGTACCTTTTTGGCCTTGAGGTCCCATGCAAACTTATGGCCTATGCTTAATTGTTTACCAAAATTTTATAAAAGGTATACATTATGTAGATAAGTTTTTCATTGACCATGATAGACATATATTAAAAGCATCCTTCGTTGGAACGGATCCAAATAAGAAGAGAGAAGGTTAGCAGTGGCAAGCACTACAAAAATTCACGGTTCAGACACGAACAGGTCCTTCCATTCCAAATAAATGGACTCATATTGTCATACATGTAGTGACTTGCACAATAATTGCTGATTATAGTGGGCCGCCATAATAGAGCGTGGTTATGAATCTTCTTTGCTAGGAAGCAATCCCACCGCAATCTGCAGTTTCAACTTTCAAATGATTAGCCATCATGAAACTTAAGCGTGTTTAACAAAAACTTCTTTCTGGTTCATTAACAGAGGCTTGCACCGAGTGTCCATGGACCTACACCAGAATCTTTAAGCACCCATGATCCCTACTTTTGCCATTCAAGATGCACCGAGTATCCATGGATCTACACCGAAATTCGCCTGCACAGCACATCGTTTCAAGGAATTGCTGATATTGCTATCCCAAATTTTAATGTAATCTCCGTCCATTTTCCTTTCGCTGGGTCATGCAAGCGAGGTAGTGGACGTCGTAATTGAAGATTCCGCAATTGTACCTTCATTTCCGCTTGAAATTTCACGACCATAATTCAGCTAGCAACCGTTTCTTAAGGATGGAATAAACCATATTGTAGTAGATACAGAGATAAACAAACTTCACCAGAGTTGGGGAAGGCAGCGCTTGGTCACCCTTTCTTGCTGGGGCAAACAAACCATCCACCACTTGTCTCAATGTCATCATGGGAAACAGGGGGTAGGGACATGCATCAAGCCTAAAACAATCGCTTGTTCTCTTTCCACACCATGTAAACTTTTGCACAAGGTCTGTTGAGAGATTGTGGTGAGACATGCGCATTGCGAATACGCAGAACTTCCCTACTTGACAAATATTTTTGAACTTTTCCATCATTATCCCCCTTTCCCACTATTCTCATTCTCAATCTATATAAATAAGTTTGCAGTGTCTCCAGCTTAAGCTAACCAGCTGGGCAAACTGGCTACCTTTCTAAATGGCAGTTGAGGGAGGAAACCCTACTAAATTTGAGGTGAACTTCACTGGAAAAACAATTGTGAAGGCCACAGGTCCTCTACGAGCGCCTCACACACTCTCAATCTCCAACCTTGACCTACTTTCCGGTCGCTTTCCTGTTACATACTTCTACTTCTACAAAGCACCTCCAGTTGATGATTTCACCTCAACAATCGAGTCCTTGAAGAGCTCTCTTTCAGCAATTCTTACAGATTTCTACCCATTCGCTGGCAGAATAGTTCAAAATCCAAAAACTAGTGAGCCTGAAATTGTATGTGACAATAGCGGTGCTGTTCTTGTAGAAGCCAAAGCGAACATCCCTCTCAAGGAACTGAATTTCTACAACCTTGACCAATCTCTTAAAGGGAAACTAGTGACCATTGATCCTGACTTTGCAACACAAATCCAGGTAACACGCTACACTTGTGGAGGTTTATCGATAACATTCACATTCGACCACACACTGGGGGATGCTAGTGCTTTTAGTAAGTTCATCCTCACATGGTCGGAAATAGCCACAAAGAAACCAATCTCTAGTCTTCCGGACCATCGTAGGGGCCTTCGTGCGCGGTTTCCTCCCACTTATGATCCCTCATTAGACCAAACTTTTGTATCCTGCACCCTGCAAGATATCGTCCACATGCCAACAATAAATTTGGTCAAGCGCCTTTATTACGTTGATGTATCAAACATTGATCAGCTTCAAAGACTTGCGTGCATTGATGCCCACAAAAGGACCAAAATTGAAGCTTTTTCGGCTTATATTTGGAAGATTATGGTCAGCATCATTGATGAAACGCACACCAAATGCAACATGGGTTGGTTAGTTGATGGAAGAAAAAGAATATATAAACATCCAAATATCATGGATGATTACATCGGAAATGTTCTGTCTTTAGCTTTTGGAGAGGCCAGTGTGGTAGAAGTAAAGCAAGGATCAATATCAGATGTTGCTACTATGGTTCACGATGCAATTTCAAAGATAACAAATGCTACACATTTCTTAGACTTGATTGACTGGATTGAGTGCCACAGGCCAGGAATGATGCTATCGAAGTTGGTGTTGGGTCGAGGAGGTCCCGCAGTTGTTGTGTCGTCGGGGAGAAGGTTTCCAGTTTCTGAATTGGATTTCGGTTTTGGGAGTCCGGTGCTTGGGACTGTGTGTTCCACCATAGAAAGGATAGGAGTTGGTTACATAAACCAAAGGCAAAGCGCAAAGGGTGATGGCTCTTGGGTTGTGTCAGCTATGTTGTGGCCGGAGTTGGTTGCTGCCCTTGAATCAGATCCTGAGCATGTTTTTCAGCCTATGGAAGCAAGTCATCTTCAGCTGTAGTGCTACCTCCTCGTGTGTTCTATTCCACCAAGTCAGTGCAACGAACAGTCAACTGTCGACAACATTAGAGCTGGCATGCTGCCACTAGCAGTGGATCCCTTAGTGAACGTTAATGACACGGTGCTGACTCTGAAGTATGAAGAGAAAAAAAGAAGAAAGAAAGAAAGAAATTGGTGAGGGTGATCAGTTCTAGGCGATGTATAATAGCATTGTAAAAATTATGCTATGCTGTAAGAACTAAAAAACTTCATTTAGCGTTAATTGACTTGACACTACAAGGAATAAGGCTTTTAGCGACGGGCAAATCCGTCGCTAAAAACCTATATTCCGTCGCTAAAGGCTTTTAGCGACGGGCAAATCCGTCGCTAAAAACCTATATTCCGTCGCTAAAAGCTTTAACGACGGAATACTCGTCGCTAAAAATCCCTCGTATAAAAGGCCGTTACTAAAAGTTTTGCGACGGAATTATAAAATCCGTCGTCTAATATAGAACGTTTGGCGACGGATTTATTTCTAAATTAGCGACGGAATATCCGTCGCTAATTATGTTTACGTTTTTTAATTTATTTTCTTTTTTAAGGAAATTAGCGACGGATAAAACTTTTAGCGACGGAAATAATCCGTCGCTAAAAGTTAAGTCATTTTTTTAAACTTTTTTTTTTTAATTTTTTAATTCCTAAACCTGTAATAAAAAACTCAAATCAATTGGGTCTCATCCTCTGTCAACAATGTCAATATCTCAAACGCACGATTAACAATCTAAAATCATCAATTAACAACCTAAAATCATCGATCAATAATCACAATTAACAACCTAAAATTATCAAACAAATAGTCAATGTTCAAATAACACAAAATTGTTCAAAATTTACATATCCGATGCGATTAATTTAAAATATTGTCTAATTACTGCTCAGAGTTCAACATTGGGGGAAAGCAATTTTTTTTTTTTTTTTATGATCAAACACCAGCACTTGAAAACGCATTTGCCCCATGTGTTCAAAGATTACAAAGTCTCCTAGATGAAGGTCATGCTGCTGCACGAATTCGTTCCAACCCTCTTCGAAGCAAAGTTCCTCTTGGCCAACCTTCTTCTTCAATTTAACAGGCCATAACCCCTTGTGGCTGGTTAAAGTTGCTTCAAATCTCAATGTGGTAAGCAATCTGCAAAATGCTACCGGTATGGCCTAACATATTCATAATACAATAAGACAGGTAAGTTTTTAACCAACGATAAAACTTTTAACACGCACGAAAACACAGAGAAAGCGGGATGGCATACAAGTTCTGCATGAAAACCAGGCATCATGACCTTGAAGAAGTGCCTGCCGACTGAAACATCCCTGTTCACCGAAGCAGAAGCCATTTAACCTACTTTAACATGAAAAACCAATCGGGCATTATTCAATTGATGAGCATCAATTTTATAGCTGAATTAAATCTATTACTGCAAAGTCTCCTAAATAGCTATTACATTACTGCAAAATGGGAAATGTAATCTAAGAGAATGCATAGTTCAAATTCTACTATTTCCCTTTCTGTAGCTTACATGGTAGCTTACATGGTGGGGGACTACATGAGCATTGACTCTAAAACCAGGAGATGACCATCTATCTAATAAAACCACCAACAAATCTAATAACTATATCCAGATCACTATTGACAAATGAACGCTCAAATATTCAGATCTTGTATCTATAGTACTACATACACAAAGGCATACAAAAGGCTATACTAGCACCAGAGATTTGTTTTTGAGAGAGGAACAATGGCGAACGAAAACGCATCCGCAATGCAAGCAAAACAAAGATCAGTAACTCAATCCAACAACCAATGAACTAAACCTAGCAACTACAAATCAAACAATGATGAGCGTGAGAAGGCATGAAGTTACACCATAGCTAAAAATAGAGCCTTAGTTCCTACTTTAGTTTCGCGCATGATCAGTATCGTGAGAAGGCATGATCAGTAAAGTGAAGAGTATTCTTGAATTTTTTTGAAATGGAATTATATGGCTTCCATGGTCTTTGGTTTTGCTTCATTAAGAACAGCACGTAAAACAAGGGCCTAACCATGAAGGTAAGGAATGTAACCATGTGCTTATGATAAGTACATTATTTAGTATTCCATACAGATCTTCACCTACAATATATGTCCTAACGAGCAGACTCTGTCGTGGCATTACGTTGGATTGAGGTACCCCTAACATGTGGAAGCCAAAGGTATAGAGACACGCTTAATCTCGAATTCCGAGTAATCACAAAGGATATAAAAGAAATAACTCTATGTAACTTTGACCCAGTTGTGTACATGATGATTTTGTGATACTCTTTCAACAATTCACAGTTATTCTATATGATTCTTTTCGTCTCAAAAAATTTGCTTTTTAGAAAATCTAAAGTATATAGCTAATATGACTAACACAAGCGAATGACAGACAAATAGGGGACTCTTTCACACTGCTAATAGGCTAATAGCTAGTGTATGACCGAAATGAATTCCTGATTCTATTAGGGCTAGCTTCAGCGCTTGACTAATATCACAGGGACTTGAAAACGTAATTAGCTGATGCTCTAGACTCCTTTGATATTAGTCAAGAGCCAGCGCCCCTATAGAGTCAAGATGTTCTGCTATCATTAGCCGATATCCCACTGCCTAACGGTGCATTCAATATCCAAATGCCAAACTACTCAAAGCACAAACTTGGATGACGCGATAGTGGTGGTGGTGGGTTTGTTGGGTTGGTAGCTATGATGTTAGGCTCTTTTGACGACGGTGGTAGCAGGTAGTAAGGTGTTCTATGGGGGTGGTTACGATGAAGGTGTATTAGAGGGGTGATTGTGGTGGTTACAGGTAATAGGTTAAAGATGTTTTGTAAGGTAGTAAGGGGTTCGTGAATTTGTTGTTAAAGACGTTTTGTAACTAGCGGTAGATTTTGCATACAGTTACCAAAAGAGTCATTGATCATTATTAAGCACTTTGCAACCATAGGTTGCATATTGTTCCATAGTAAAGGGTTCACAAAACTGAAAAGGGGTTGAGAAAGCATTGATGAATAAGAAGGATAGCCATGGTTTTTTTGTTAAAATTTACCATAATGTGATAGCATTGTTGTATAAAGGATTCTACGGTTATACCAACATAGCCTTTGTCATTGAGAGCTCACGTGCAGAAAACTAATACTAGCCTTTGTTATCCGTCGGTAAAACTCCGTCGCTAAAAACGTGTTTTCTTGTAGTGTGAGTTCCACTGGCAAAAGCCATGCACCATCTTTTAATAAGCTCAGAGTGTGATTGTTTTCATACACAATCACATATATCCCTTGTATTGAGGAGAGATGTGGGAGGTGTTCCACAAGTGAATGCGGTAACTATTCTTTTGAAGGCTTTTTGGTTTAACATGGTAGCATGGTTTCATTCAAATTATCTCCACCTACTCCCCCTCCTATATAAAGAGAAGTTTGCAGAAAGTTTAAACACACCAAACACCAATACTGAGAAGCTTTTCGCTATTGAGAGTTAAATGCAGTAATACACCGTATTTCAATCTTAGCATTAAATTTGAATGGAAATTATGACGTTTAATATCGTCGGTGATAAATTTTGGTGTAGAGGTTAGGCATTGCTTGAACATTATATTGGTTGATATATATCCGAGTTATAGTAGCAGCGTAGTGTCTGGATGCTGTAAGTATAATAAAGTTCGAGGTCGAATTTCTTTTAACATGGAGAAGATGTAATATCCTGGTCTCAAATTAGTTTTATGGTTAATTTTGATGAATACACTTGATGCTCTAGAAACTTGATCACTTGGTGAGACTTCACTGTTTAGTGTCGATTTAGTTGTATAAGTGGAGAAATGTGGAGATAGCATTAATAATTGGCGAAGGTTCTGATTTAAGAGTACCAATATTTGACGTATTTTGTTGGTGAATTAAAGTGAGTTTAAATTTAAGTGTTATGATGGGGAATGAGATCAGGCACGATTAAGAGCAATAATCTAGTAAAACAAAAATTTCGAGGACGAAATTTCTTTAAGGGGAAGATAATGTAATACCCAGAACCTAGGGTTAGCCGGGTAATATTACTTAGCGACGATTGTTGTAAGTGAGACGACTTTAGACCTCTAGTGAAGATCTTGCGAACGGTATTAATTGAATCTTTAGCCATGGTTGTTATGAGCAGTATCATTTAGGACGTTTAGCAATATTTTTTTTTTAAATGATGATAAGTTGCAATAAATTAAGCTTGTTGTAGGGTAAACTATAGCAAATTTATTTCTTTAGCAAAAAAATTATAAGTAAAAAAAATGCGTACTTTTACGACGATTGGCATGAGCTAAAAGATTGGCAACTCAGGGCGGTTAATTTATTTTGTTAGGGACAATATTTATACACAATATTTAGCGTCGATTGGCTTGAACGATTTTCATTGAACCTTTAGCGACGAAATTGGGGAGTATTTTAATTATGATCTTTAGCGACAATTTTAAAATCATAAGTTAAAATTTAACGATAGCAGATATTATTGGTACTGATTGAGGTCTTTAGCGACAATTAGTGTTAATTGTATTTTTAGAAATTTTTAGCGACAAAATTATCTAGCGTCAATACTTTATTGACAACTTTTAGCGGCGATTATAGTAACGGGGTTGAGTAACACCCGTTAATTTTTTTTTTAAACACACAAAAGTTTCATAGTAAATTCTTTGGGCCTTTTAATATTAAGGAAAAAGGTTCAGGTAGACTGCGTATAATTAGCAAATTAGATGGGAGGGTTTTTTTTTTCTTTAACTGTAAATTTTCAACTTAGGGTTATCATGCCTATATATATGTATATATAATACATGACCAGGGGCGGACCTACGTTGTGACAAGGGGGGGCTGAAGCACCCCCTGACTTTTGGGGAAAAAAAATCTTTCAGGAATCGCACCGCGACTCCACCCTTTCCCCGAGACGCCGTTCCCCATACCCTATTCCCCGAGAGATGCACACTCGGAAGTCACCCTTCTCTCTCTCTCTCTCTCTCTCTCTCTCTACCGTGACCGTGAGTGACCGACCGTCGGTGGACTAAGCTCAGGCAGCCCGTGATGACTGACGAGGCAACTCCGACAGATCAAGATCTATCGACGACCATTGACGCCTCGACGGCGGAGACGAGATCTGGCCCCTCACTCCGCTCTTCGACTGCTATACCGAGGATTCGACAGATCTAGTCCCTCATCCCCTGCCGGCGACGAGTGACGAGGCTCCCTGCCTCCCTGCCGGCGACAACTGAAGAATGACGAGGTTCCCTGCCCTCCGTGCATTCAGTTCAACGGTCAAAGCAGACATGCAGAGGTCCGTGAGTCAGTGTGGGTCTTTAATGTGTTACTGTTATGTGTCATGTATGAAGTATGAAGTATGAAGTATGATGTATGATGTATCATATTATCAGTCTATCATGTATGCGTCGTATACTGAGTGGGTGTGGGTCATTTATATTTTTGTCAAACCACTTATTCAGCTGGATATCATCCCATAAAATGTTTAGTTCTTGCACCCAAATTTTTTTTTAAAAATGTTCAGTTAAAAAATATATATTATATCGATTCAACAAAATTAATTCGATATAATTTTTGCACCCCCTAAAAAAAAATTCTGGTTTCGCCCCTGTACATGACAGCCGACCCCAGTTTTCTCTCCACTAGGGCCACTTCTCTTCACGCAAAGGATACCGAGAGGAAGAGAGGGACATTGAAGGGGAATCGAAGAGCTTCCGGAAAGATTTGGGTAAGCCCTAACTTTTCTTACTCATGTATTTTTTAGTATTTTGGGCTTAATCAAGATCAAGGCTAAGTCACAACCATGGTGGCTGTGACTATATATTCTCACTAGTATATTTAACGAATCGGAGAGGGAAACCCTGAAAAGAGTGGGATTATGTGTGTGTTTTAACCCATCGGTATGTGAAATTGCATGAACAAGATGAGGAGAGAAGGGCTGCCGTGGTATGGTGTGCCTGGGTGATGGCTACGGTATGAGGGATGGTGGGTGATAGAGAGAGAGAGAGAGAGAGAGAGACCACTGCCGGCGGGAGCGGGGTGGCTTGGGTGAGAAGAAACCCCCACTGCCGTGAGGCAGTGGGTGTGGGCGGTGCTTATGTGGGTATTGGTGAGTTGAAGAAAAAAATAAAAGAGAGAAGAAGGAGATGGAGACCCAATGGGTTTGGGAAGGTACTGTCATGAGCAATAGCTTCGGAAGGTTTGAGAGTTTTTTAGGTGAATGAGGGACAACGGAGGACGTGGGTGTGTGCGTTAATGTGTGCCGTGAGTGTGTGCATGTGTGTATGTGTGTGTTGCGTGTATTGGGTGAATGCATGGGCTGCAAGACAGCCATACATATGGGTGTGTATGCAATGTAAAAATGTAGTGCAGCAGTGTGTGTATAATTGTGTGTGTGCACGGGTGCGAGGGTAAAGTGATGGTGCAGTGTGTGCGAAGATGTGGTATGCTGTGTGAGTGAAAGGGATGAAGGGAAGGGGAAATAACAGCAAAGGGGCGGCAACTATATTATGTACATGTAAAGAGCTTGGGTCTCCTCGAGTTTCCTTCATAAATTTTAAAGATATGTAACGAGGGTTTTTTATTTGGACTATTGGAAGTTTGTAAGTTGGAATTAATTTCGAGTCAGAGGGTTGTAGAAAGGCCTGATAGAGCCCCGGTAGGTGTTCAAATGGGCCTGCGGCCGGTCATGTGCCTAGCTCATGGGCTCACCTATGGATTCGGGTTGTGATAGAAAAGGTATCAGAGCATTACGCTCTCGAGATATTAGAGTTTATGTAATGATTTCGATGATCAGATTATAGAACTCTAAGTGATAATCCAAATTCTATTGGTGAAGTTTTTGTAGGTTGCTGTGCGTGATTTACTTACGTTTCGAAGGTTATAGATACCATTAGAAGGACTTACTTCACTGGGGTGAAGCTGGATTAGGATAGTTGGAGATATGTGTTTCTAGTAGCCCAAGGCTAGATCAGAGAGTGTAGAGACTTTGAGACTTTTGGAAGGTTCTATGATCTCTTGAAGTTTTACAAATGTTATAGCGTAAGTGATGACCTAGTAAGTCCAATCTTTGCATTGAATTTGAATGGAAATTATGACGTTTAATATCGTCGGTGATAGATTTTGGTGCAGAGGTTAGGCATTGCTTGGACATTATATTGGTTGCTATATATCCGAGTTATAGTAGCAGCGTAGTGTCTGAATGTTGTCAGTATAATAAAATTCGAGGTCGAATTTCTTTTAACAGGGAGAAGATGTAATATCCTGGCATCAAATTGGTTTTATGGTTGATTTTGATGAATGAACTTGATGCTCTAAAAATTTGATCACTTGGTGAGACTTCACGGTTTAGTGACTATTTAGTTGTGTAAATGGAGAATTTTGGAGATAGCATTAATAATTGGCGAAGGTTCTGATTTAAGATTACTAATATTTGATGTATTTTGTTGGTGAATTCAAGTGAGTTTAAATTTAAGTGTTACGATGGGGAATGAGATCAGGCACGATTAAGAGCAATAATCTAGTAACACAAAAATTTCGAGGACAAAATTTGTTTAAGGGGATGATAATGTAATACCACAAACCTAGGGTTGGCTGGTTATTATTACTTAGTGACGATTGTTGTGAGTAAGACGAATTTAGACCTTTTGTGAAGATCTTGCGCGCGGTATTAATTGAATCTTTAGCCATGGTTGTTATGAGCGGTATCATTTAGGACGTTTAGCAATAATTATTTTTTTAAAATGATTAATATAAGTTGCAATAAATAAAACTTGTTGAAAGGTAAACTATAGCAGATTTATTCCTTTAGCGAAAAAATTATAAGTAAAAAATTTGAGTACTTTTACGAAGATTGGCGTGAGCTAAAAGATTGGCAACTCAAGGCGGTTAATTTATTTTGTTAGCGACAATAATTATTCGCAATATTTAGCGTCGACTTGACTTGAACGATTTTCATGGAACCTTTAGCGACGAAATTGGGAAGCATTAAAATTATGATCTTTAGCGACAATTTTAAAATCTTAAGTTAAAATTTAACGATAACAGATATTAGGGTTAAGGGATAATTGCGTTAAATACCCCTGTGGTTTGGGGTCGTTGCAAAAAAACTCTTGTTGTTACAAAAATTGTGTTGGTGCCGAAAGAGGGTTCTTTGCCACGTCGAGGTGCCACAAGGGATGCAGTCTGAGTTGGCTTCCAAGTAAGTAAAGTGGGAAACAACAGGGATGACGTAAGGGCTGAGAGCAAGGCTCCTCAGGCAGGTCACGAGGGCTGGTAGTGTCGCGCAGGTAGGGTGACGACGAACAGGGCCAGCAGTCGACAGTCTGTGTCAAGAGCGCAATGTCGAGAGCTCGAAGTCGTAAGCCCAAATGTCTTTCTCTCACTAGAAATCCAGAGAGAATAGGTTTTAGAGAGAGAAAGTGAAAATGTCAAATGAGGCAGCCGTCTTGAATAAGCTCCAGAATCTACTATATATAGGCACAAATATGCGCGTGTCATCAGCCGACACGTGTCGTCCTCTGGGAGTGACACGTCGCCGTAGAGGGTCCCGCAGTCTTGATTGTCCGTCGAATTGCCGATCCCCGAGTTCGTGTCGTCCTGCCCTTGCAGCGTCCCTCTGCCTGTCTGAGGAGACTGACCACACTGCGGTAGCATGGTCAGAGTAGCCCGTTGACCCAGCCTCCATTCCACGCCCTAAATGAATCCCACGAGATACGTCAAGAGACGCGCAAAGATCCTGGCAGCGGTGAGGGTTGCCCCTGCAGCCAACTGTCAAGCGGGCCGGACGCGATGCCCTCCGAGGACCTGTTCCCGTCCCGGCGTGACTCGCGGTTCATTGCACTGGTGGCGTCGATGATCAATGATAACATGAGCGCACATGCTCACAGCTTGATACTCAGAGTCCGTGGCGAGGGGTCCTCGTGCCGGAGCACTACGAGCGGAGCCCCCCGTGAGTCCGTCGGGTGATTGTGCCGGCGATGGCCTTAGGGTTGTAAGCCCATCCTTGTTGCGAAGGCCGGAGCCTCCGGTTGATTGTGCTGGCGAGGGCCGGAGCCCCCGGTTGATTGTGCCGGCGAGGGCTTCATGGTTGCAAGCCCGTCCCGCCGCGAGGGCCAGAGCTCTGTCAGTTTGATTGAGCCGGCGAGGGCTTCATGGTTGCGAGCCCGTCCCGCCGCGAGGGTCGGAGCCCCGTCGGTTGATTGTGCTGGCGAAGGCCGGAGCCTCCGGTTGATTGTGCGGGCGAGGGCTGGAGCCCTCGGTTGATTGTGTCGGCGAAGGCTTCATGGTTGCAAGCCCGTCTCGCCGCGAGCGCCAGAGCTCCGTTAGTTTGATTGAGCCGGCGAGGGCTTCATGGTTGCGAGCCCGTCCCGCCGCGAGGGCCGGAGCCTCCCGGTTGATTGTGCTGGAGAAGGCCGGAGCCTCCGGTTGATTGTGCGGGCGAGGGCCGGAGCCCCCCCGATTGATTGTGTCGGCGGTAATGGACATCACGCGACTACTAGTGATGAGTGAGCGTTGCTGAATGCGTTGAGTGAGGTGATGGCAGTGGTAAGCAGGTCCCCCCCCCCCCCAAGGACAAAGGAGGCCGACCCCCTTCTCAGGGGGTGGCCGACCCCCCCACCAAAAGGGGTGGCCGACCCCCTCACAAGGTGGTGGCCGACCCCCTCACCAAAGGGGTGGCCGACCCCCTCACCAAAGGGGTGGCCGACCCCCTTACAAGGTGGCTGGCCGACTCCCTAGCAAAAGGGGTGGCCGACCCCCTTCCTCAGGGTGTGGCCGACCCCCTTCTCAAGGCGATGGCCGACCCCTCGGGGGGGAGTGTACTTTCGATCGTCGTCTGAATGCTTGAGGCACGGAGCGCTTTGACCGAGCGATGATGATGTTTGAGCATGGGAGCGTATTCACCGAGGAACGAGGTTGAGTAAGTTTGACTACCGAGCGTGTGACGTGTCATGCCACTGGAGCCTTTTAGGCGGGCCCTGGGGTGCGGTCTGCGGGTGACGTGTTGTGCCACTGGAGCCCTTTTAGCGGGCGCTGGGATACGGTCCGGATAGGTGATGAACATGAGCCCCATGCGTGCGGGGTACGCGGAGGGGCAACCCGAGCGGGCGCCGCATGCATAAACAATGTTGGATGCACTCGGCATGGTCGTCGCTTAGTGCTTAGAGCCCGCTGCGAGGGTCGGAGCCCCCAGTTGATTGTGCCGGCGAGTAGGGGATCGTCGAGCGGTCAGGCTGACGTGGTAGTATGGGAGAACCTTCAGCTGCCTTCGGAGACAGTGCGCCGGTTAGAGATGGTGAAGGCAGCGTATCCGCAGACGTTTGCGGGGGTGAACTTGGAGAACCCGGTGCTGCAGAGATGGGTGTACTCAGGGTTTGTGGAGTGGCTGCTTCCGATTGCGAGTGTTCCCGCGGCGGGCTGGACGGCGGGGTTCATTGAGCGGTCGTTGAGAGAGTTTGCGACGTTCACCTCTTTAGGTGTGCAGCTAGATTGGTTGGCCGAGTTCCTTAGGTCGAAGAGCGAGGGTGGTGGTGTGGGCGAGAGGATGACCTTGGTACATATGGAGGAGATGCTGCTCGAGAGGCGCCGCCAAGGGTTAGAGGTGGAACGATCAGAGATCAACGGAGAGTTGGTCGTGATTGACAGAGAGGTGGCGGAGATAGAGAGGCAGCTGTCGGCCTTGTAGAGACGTCTGGTTGATCTCCAGAGGCGGCAGACGGATGTGGAAGTGCGAGAGGCTGAGCGTTTGAGGCGGCAGGCTGAGTTCGAGGCGGAGCGGTCGGCGCTGCAGGTTCAGCGTCAGGCATTGCAGGCGTTTAGCGCTCACCCGGTAGCTGTTTTGTTATCTAGCTTCCTGTAGGTTTATCATAGATTTGATGTCTAGGGAGCACCCGATAGTGGCCAAAGACGTTTTATGTATGTATAAACATCTATTTTGTTGGTACATGGAGTGTAATTGCATGCTGCTTTGTTAATACTGGCGTGAATGTATGGTATAAGCGTTGTATGTTACGATTGTGTGTTGCGTCTGTTGGATGTCTGTCTGTGTCCCCCCCCCCCCCGGACAAACACTTGATAACTAGAAATGAATATAACAGTAGAGGCAAAGCATAGAGGTAGGGAGTGAAAGGACTGTATATTGATAGTGCTTGGATCAAAGAAATGCTTTTACACAAAAGGAACTCGTAACCAGCAACAAAAGTAAAAGCTAATACATGTGTGTATATACACAAAATGCTGAGTCGTGGGGGGGGGGGGGGGGACAAGCCGCAAGCTGATCATGCATAGTACCTCTTCAGATAGCGACCATTGACAGGGGCGGTAAGTTGCTTGTCGTCTGGATTGAGCAGGAGGTACGAGCCATTGCTCCTGGCAGTATGTATTTCGAATGGCCTTTCCCATTTAGGTGTAAACTTAGGAGCTGACAAGTTGGCCCGTACGTGCTTGGCGGCTTGGAGGACAAGGTCGCCTACTGCGAAGGAGCGAGGTTTGACGGTCTTCCCGTAGGCTTTGACAAGCTTCTCATGATATGCTTTCATTCGTCGCATGGCATTAGCTCTCCTTTCACCAAGGCTCTCACGTGCCCCCATTCTAGTTTCCTCCTCCCCGAGACCACTGCTGAGGGATAGACGCGCCGAGGTGACTGCGATCTCGGCCGGCACCACACATTCGTCCCCGTAGACGAGGGAGAAAGGTGTAGCCCTTGTAGCTGTGTGTCTGGAGGTTCTGTAGGCCCAGAGGGCATGACTTAGTTGCTCGCGTCATGGACCATGCGCGACAAAACGCGCAATAAGGTTTTGTTAGAGGCCTCCGCCTGACCGTTGCCTTGCGGATAATAAGGAGTCGACGTGGCGTGATTGATGTCGTTTGCTTCTATGAGGGTCCGAACATCCCGATTGATGAATGGCGTGCCGTTGTCGGAGATAATACATCGGGGGATGCCGAAGCGACATATGATGTGGTCGCGCAAAAAGTTGGCGATGGCGCCCCCCGTGGCCTTTCGCAGGGGTATGGCTTCGACCCATTTTGTGAAACGCTCCGTTGCGACCATGATCCAAATGTGACCTTTTGATGATGGATGTATGGGGCCGATAAGGTCGAGAGCCCAAGAGTGGAATGGCCAAGGGGCCGTGATCATACGTAGGTCGGATGCCGGCATGTGCATCCTATCTGCGTGTCTCTGGCAGGGTTGACAGTGTCATACATGAGAGATTGCATCGGATTCCATAGTCGGCCAGTAGTACCCCAGCCTGAGCAGTTCTGCATACAACTTCTGAGAGCCTTGATGTTCGCCACAAGCACCATTGTGCACTTCGTTAATCACCTCGACGGCTTGGGCACCCTGCAAGCATCGTAAGGTGCGTCCCAAAAATCCTTTGCGAAACAATTCGCTTCCATTTTGAAATACTTGACCGACTTGCGTTTGATAGATCGTGCCGAGCTGCGGTCAGAGGGTAGCAGTCCGTGGGACAGATATTGCAGAAAGGGCTGGCGCCAGTCACCCTCAATATTGACGACAAGAGCTTCCGTATGGTCTGGTGCATATAGGCATTCCGAGCAACCCTGCTGTAGATCCGAAGCATCCTTGGCCATGGATGGCCAAAAGAGACCCATTCGCTGGAGACAACGGTATAGTGGCGGTCCGTCGAGGCCGCAACACTTTTGATGTCCAGATTGTAATTTGTGCTTTGCTTCTGCCGAGGCCAAACATCGTGCCAGAGTGCCTCCGGGACATCGCTTGTACAGGATGTCTCCTAACATAAAGCATTCTGTAAGAGTGGAGACGGAAGCGAGGGACGGTGCCCTAAGATGGTCGACGATCGGCTGCCTCCAATCAGCGATTCTAGTGTCCGTTGGTACTAAGGCCAACGTCGTGCATGGTGCCGCTCTTTTGATAATGGTTAGCACTCGTTGTTCGCCGTCAATGTCTATTTTTTATGCGATCGTGGCTAAGCTGTCCGCATGTCGGTTGTGGCATCTGCTGTGATGTTCGTATTGGACATGGCCAAGCTGTCCCTCCAAGTGCTGTACTAAGGCACGATAAGGTGTCAAGGCTGGCTCCCGGACTGCAAATTCCTCATCGGCTTGCTTCATGATTAGGTTCGAGTCCCCCTTTACACGCAACGATTTAGCCCCCATGCTAATGGCTAGCATGAGGCCGATAACGAGGGCCTCGTACTCGGCCTCATTGTTAGATACCGGGAATGCGAGTTTGAAGGACATAGATGTGGTAACACCTTCTGGGTTCCGTAGGACAATGTCGGCACCTCCTTACCGGATGGGAGCTCCATTGGGGTCTTTGCTAGTGGCTGAGCCGTCGAACTCAAGTGTCCACAATTCATCAACATCAGAGGTCAGGGCCGTCTCTTCTCCAGGCAATTGATGTGAGGTTGGTTCACATTGTTGACGCGGGAAGAAGGCCAAGAGGTCTGCGAGTGCTTGGCTTCGCAAAGCCGTAGGATTCTTGATGGATAGGCCGAATTCGGCCAGTAGCAGTAACCAACGAGTAAGTCGGCCAGACAGGGCGGGACGAGTGAGCATGTATCGTAATGGGTCAGCCTTGGTGACGAGTATAATCTGGTGCGACAAAAAATAGTGTCTGAATTTCTGCAAGCCGTAGACCAAGGCGAAACAATGCTTTTCGAGCTCAGAATAATTGGCCTCGGGTCCTCTAATTGACCGACTGAGATAATAAACCGGACGTTCCACTCCGTCCACTTCTTGAGCGAGTAACGCCCCTATAGATCTGGGCGTGGAGGTTAGGTAAAGCAAGAGCGGTAGGCCTCGTTGCGGGACGGCCATGGTCTGTGGTGACATGAGGACCGCCTTGATTTGTTCGAATGCTTGTTCTTGGGGCGCACCCCAACTCCACGGTGCGCTCTTGCGCGTCAAGTGCTGGAAGGGCGCGATGAGTTCGGCCAAGGCAGGGATAAATCTGTGGAGATAAGAAACCTTGCCAAGGAAACTTTTTAACTGCTTGGTGTTCTTGTGCGGTGGCATCTCTCGGATAGAGGCGGCCTTGGAGGGGTCAACGTCGATACCCTGTCGACTGACCAGGAAGCCGAGGAATTTTCCAGATAAGACTCCAAAGGCACACTTGAGCGGGTTCATCCGCATGTTGTATTGACGACATCGGTCAAAGACTGCCCGAAGGTCCGCAAGATGGTCATTTTCCTTCTTAGACTTGATAATGAGGTCGTCAACATAGTCTTCCACTGTGCGGTGTATCATGTCGTGAAAGATAGCTGTCATAACTGTCGGATACGTGGCACCCGCGTTTTTTAGACCAAAAGGCATGACCTTCCAACAAAAGTTACCCATCGGGGTCCGAAAAGCTGTCTTGGCACAGTCATCTGGGTTCATTCGAATTTGGTTGTAGTCGGCGAAGCCGTCCATGAAGGACAGGGTCTCGTGTCCGGCGGCAGCCTCCGTGAGCATATCAATATTGGGCAGTGGGAACTCATCTTTAGGGCATGCCTTATTCAGATCGCGGAAGTCAATACAAACACGAACTTGTCCATTCTTCTTTTGCACAGGAACAACATTGGCCAACCAGATAGGATGAGTGATGGGTTCGATGAAGCCAGCCTGCAGAAGTCGTTCGATCTCTTGCTTGATTTTTTTTTCAAGTTCAGGGCGAAAGGATCGCGTATGCTGTTGAACTGGGCTGAACCCGTTGGTGATGTTGAGATGGTGCGTTACTAAGGCAGGGTCTAATCCGGGCATTTCATTGTAACTCCATGCCAACACGTCACGATATTCGCGGAGGAGGGTAACCAGTTCCTCTCTTCGGCCCGGGGCGAGTTTCGTGCCAATGTAGGTCAGTCGAGGTCCCTCGCCCGGATCAGCCAGGTTAATTTCTTCAAGATCTTCGGCCTGCGGTCGCGGGCCGTCTTCATAGCAGGGGGGTGCAGCGCCCGGGGTAAGCTCGTGATCTGGCGGACAATGCTCGGCCGCACAACACCATTCTGTCTCCGTAGGTGGGCAGTGGTCGAGGCAGTCGGGCCGCGGACCCCCCGGACACCGTCATAACTGGTAGATGACCCTTCCGTCCTTGATGACGCGCTGGAAGGTGGTTTCAAACTTGGGCTTTTTGGGCTTGGGGGATGAAGGCGGGGAAATGGTAGGGGCATCAGATGGTGATGTGGAGGTTGATGCCTTGTTCTTGTTGTTTTTCTTGGACTTGGACTTGGATTTGGGTGGCTTGTTCCCACATAGCTCATCCCAATCTGGCAGCTTGGTGGAGTGGATGTGAGTGGCATTCTCATTATCTGCAGCAAGTTCGGTGAAGAAGGAGGCCTCGGCAAAATAAGACTCGGCGCACTCAAAAGGGGCCTTGGTTGCAGGGATGGTGACTGCCACCTCATGTCCCGCAGGACCGGCCACCAGTTTCACACACTAATGGTACGTCGAGGGAACAGCCTTGTTGAAATGGATCCAAGGTCGCCCAAGTAGGAGGTGGAAGGAAGACTCGCTATCTATCACATGGAAAATGGTGTCACGCCGGACAGTTCCGACCATTAGGTCGACAGTGATGTGGCCAAGAGTGGACTGGGGGCCTTGTCCAAAGCCAGTGATCTTGATGGGGTCCCGAATGATTTTTCTTGGCGGTATACCGGCCGGCTGCAAAGTGACGAGAGGGATGATGTTGATTGAGGCGCCGCAATCTACCAAGGCACGGCGGAAGCCGGTGCCGTTGACAGTGCATTCAAGGTATAGTGGCCGGTTATGGTGCTCGACGGTAGGTGAGTCCTCATCTGAAAATATAAATGCAGTGGAAGGGACATGTCTGAGCTCAGCCTGGGCGGTGACGCACTCGGGCCCGAGGCCTGTGGTGACCGCGATCAAGCAATCTGAGAGATTGGTCCGTGCCGCGGGTGAAAACCCTATTTCATCAAAGAAGCCTTTGATCTTCGTCATTTGGCCAGCCGAGGACACGGGCTGAGGGGTAGGAGGCATGTGGGCTGTGATCAAAGGCGAGACTTCCGCAGGAGCTTCGGGGGCGAGCGACTCGAAGTGGTCGGTGGTAACCATGAGCACCTGGTGCTCGCGGTTGTCGTTGCCATGGTTTGGGTATGGTTCTTTCCTCACATCATTATTCTTCCGTAGTTGTAGCACGCCTGACGCGAATTTTCTTGGAAAGAGGGCCCGCAACGCATTGCAGTTCTTGAGAGGATGACCGAGGGCCTGGTGGAAGGGACAGTAGTTGGGCCTGGTTCTTTCCTCGTCCGTGATGGGGATCCGCACAGGTGGTAAATGATAGATACTGCCGTTGACAACCCATTCTATCAATAGATCCTTCACTGTATTTAAATCACACGAAAAGGCAGGCGGAGTCTCCGGTTGTCTCCGTTTGGCTGGTTGTTGGTCCCTATCCGGGAACTAGCGTTTAAAGCCAGTGTAATTACTGACGTTGCTGTTGTTGTTGCCTGTGCTGGTGCCGCTGCGCTGGGTACTAGGTGGGGCTGCTGAGGCCACTAGTGCACTCTGTGGCCGAGGTCTCCGTGGCTTGACCGGCTCGAGCGTCTCGTAAGTATGTCTTGCCGTTTCTTTGAGATGTCCCCATGATCTCAATTGTAGGTTCTCGAGGTGCACCCGGTACACGTCGTTCATGTTCTTGATGCATATGGGCACCAACGTCTCATCCTTACTGAAATCGGTGCACTCGAGGCATTTAAGATGAAAGCGATGTACATATTTTGTCAAGTCTTCGCCGGGGGCTTGGCGAATGCCGGCGATGTCCACTATGGTGACGCGCTCAGCTTCGTAGTGGAATTTGTCCATGAAGAGTTGGACCATTTCATGCCATGAATGGACTGTCCCCGCGGGGATCTGGTGGTACCAAGTGTAGGCCAAGCCTGTAAGGGACTTGTGGAATTCTCTCAACTTCAAGCTGTCTCCCGGTCCATACTGCTCTAATGAGCCTGCAAATCTCGTCAAATGCTCACGGGCGTTGCCCTCGCGCCCGTTGAAGAGCACAAAGACTGGTTGTTTGTACTTGAACGGATAGGGAATGATGGCTATCTCGTCAGCATATGGCGCGTGGCTCGTCAACCGACTTGATGAGTCGGGTGCGGACTGCTGTGACAGTCGGTGCAGAAGCGCGTCAAAGTCAGCCTTTGAAACATAGTGGGAGGGTGGCTCCTCCTGGCCGACCAAAGGTTGGTGACTGGCCGGTGCTACGCGGGCCCCAGAGTCCCCTGATGGTATAACTTGATGGGCAAGAGCGGTTGGAGGGCGATACATGGCGGGCGTTGATGCGGGCAGATGGAGGGCAGCATGAGTGGTCGGACGAGACATATCCACCACTTGGCCTGTCATTTGGTGCTGCTCCATCAAGTAGGGGTTAGGCTCCATCTCAATGGACTCGTGAGTCTCAGAAGAGCTCCTGGCCGGAAGGTGTTGAGGCACCATAGTAGGAGAGACTTTTTGTAATAATGGCCCAAGATCTGGCTGCTGCCTGCGTGGGGGCATCGCCGGACGTGGCGTGTCTGCCGCGGGCGGGGAAGATGTCGCGAGTCCCATCGCCAGGGGTCTGGAGAGTTGAGGCGGCAGTGGTCGTGACACCGGCGCCTGGGTAGCGTCAGGGGACGGCTTTGGTCCTGCAGGCTGGACCGGCACCACAATCTGTTGCGAGGCCATCGCTTGTATGGATTTTTGCATTTCCAATATGGCGGCCATGAGTGAAGCTTGAGAATCTTGTATGCTGGCTATGGTGGGGGTGAACTGTTGGATGGCCGCGTTGACTGCCACTTGTACGTCATGTGTGGGAGGGTCGGGGGGGGGCACAGCGCTAGTCCCCTCTTCGTCGTCAGAGTGATGATCCTCATGGATGGTGGGGTTGAGGCCTTGGCTGGTTGCCCTGGCAGCTTTTCGTTGTACAGGCATGGTTGCTAGGATGTGGTAGACTGCAACACGATGCTCACCTCCCCAGCGGAGTCGCCAAATGTTGGTGCCGAAAGAGGGTTCTTTGCCACGTCGAGGTGCCACAAGGGATGCAGTCTGAGTTGGCTTCCAAGTAAGTAAAGTGGGAAACAACAGGGATGACGTAAGGGCTGAGAGCAAGGCTCCTCAGGCAGGTCACGAGGGCTGGTAGTGTCGCGCAGGTAGGGTGACGACGAACAGGGCCAGCAGTCAAGAGTGCAACGTCGAGAGCTCGAAGTCGTAAGCCCAAATGTCTTTCTCTCACTAGAAATCCAGAGAGAATAGGTTTTAGAGAGAGAAAGTGAAAATGTCAAATGCGGCAGAAGTCCTTGAATAAGCTCCAGAATCCACTATATATAGGCACAAATATGCGGGTGTCATCAGCCGACACGTGTCGTCCTCTGAGAGTGACACGTCGCCGTAGAGGGTCCCGTAGTCTTGATTGTCCGTCGAATTGCCGGTCCCCGAGTTCGTGTCGTCCTGCCCTTGCAGCGTCCTGCTGCCTGTCTGAGGAGACTGACCACGCCGCGGTAGCATGGTAAGAGTAGCCCGTTGCCCCAGCCTCCAGTCCAAGCCCTTACTGAATCCCACGAGATGCGTCAAGAGACGCGCCGAGATCCTGGCAGCGGTGAGGGTGGCCCCTGCAGCCAACTGTCAAGCGGGCCGGACGCGATGCCCTCTGAGGACTTGCTCCCGTCCCGGGGGGCCTCGCGTGTCATTGCCCTGGCGGTGTCGATGATCAATGATAACATGAGCGCACATGCTCACAGCTTGATACTTAGAGTCCGTGGCAAGGGGTCCTCGTGCCGGAGCACTACGAGCGGAGCCCCTCGTGAGTTTGTCGGGTGATTGTGCCGGTGATGGCTTTAGGGTTGTAAGCCCATCCTGGTTGCGAAGGCCAGAGCCTCCGGTTGATTATGCTGGCGAGGGCCGGAGCCCGTCGGTTGATTGTGCTCGCGAGGGCCGGAGCCCCCGGTTGATTGAGCCGGCGAAGGCTTCATGGTTGCGAGCCCGTCTCGTCGCGAGGGCCGGAGCCCCGTCTGTTGATTGTGCTGGCGAAGGCCGGAGCCTCCGGTTGATTGTGCGGGCGAGGGCCGGAGTCCCTGGTTGATTGTGCCGGCGAGGGCTTCATGGTTGCAAGCCCGTCCCGCCGCGAAGGCCAGAGCTCCGTCAGTTTGATTGAGCCGGCGAGGGCTTCATGGTTGCGAGCCCGTCCCGCTGCGAGGGCCGGAGCCCCGTCTGTTGATTGTGCTGGCAAGGCCGGAGCCCCAGGTTGATTGTGCGGGCGAGGGCCGGAGCCCCCGGTTGATTGTGTCGGCGATAATGGGCGTCACTCGACTACTAGTGATGAGTGAGCGTTGCTGAATGCGTTGAGTGAACGTTGCTGAATGCGTTGAGTGAGGTGATAGCAGCGGTAAGCAGGTCCGCTCCCCCCCTAAGGACAAGGGAGGCCGACCCCCTTCTCAGGGGGTGGCCGACCCCTTTCTCAGGGGGTGGCCGACCCCCTCACAAAATGGGTGGCCGACCCCCTCACAAGGTGGTTGGCCGACCCCTTCACCAAAGGTGTGGCCGACCTCCTCACCAAAGGCGTGGCCGACACCCTCTTCAAAGGGGTGGCCGACCCCCTTACAAGGTGGCTGGCCGACTCCCTAGCAAAAGGGGTGGCCGACCCCCTTCCCAGGGGGGTGGCCGATCCCCCTCCTCAGGGTGTGGCCGACCCCCTCCTTAGGGGGGTGGCCGACCCCTCGGGGGAGTGTACTTTCGATCGCCGTCTGAATGCTTGAGGCGCAGAGTGCTTTGACCGAGCAATCATGATGTTTGAGCATCGAAGCGTTTTCACCGAGGAACGATGTTGAGTAAGTTCGACTACCGAGAGTGTGACGTGTCGTGCCACTGGAGCCTTTTAGCGGGCCCTGGGGTGCGGTCCGCGGGTGACGTGTCGTGCCACTGGAGCTTTTTAGCGGGCCCTGGGGTGCGGTCCAGAATAGGTTGTGAACAAATTACAAAGACCTCCCTCTAGCGTTTATTTTGTTGCAACCGTTGATGCCAAGGAAAGTGGGTTCGTACTTACGTGGAGGTGCCACAAAGGCTGCAGTCTGAGTCAGATGTCAAGTATGTTGATGTAGGACACAACAAGGGTGGAACAAGAGCAGAGACCAAGGGCTTCCTAAACAGAACTTGAGGGTGGTAGTGCTGCGAGGGCAATGGCACGGGATGAATACACGATGATAGTCACAGTCCGATGCTTAGGTCCAGAGTTAAGGTCCTGTATGTTTCTCTCTCTAGGATTCTAGAGTGAGAAAGTGAAAATGTGAGAGTGAAGAAGAAGTAGAAGTCCTTTAAATGAATTCTCAAGACCTCCATTTATAGAGACTGAGATGATGATGTCATCAACCGACACGTGACGCTCCCGGGGAGTAACACGTCATCAAGGGGTCCACAGGTGCCTGTGCTTTACGGACTATTGGATCGCATATTCACCCGACTTGTTCCTCATAGCGTCGCTCTGTCTGTCTGGAAAGACTGGCTCCCACAATGTTAGTGTGGTCAGAGAACCCCCTTGATCTAGCATGTAATCCAAGCCCTTGCGGAGTCCCACATGCCTGGCAGCGGTGGGGAAGACCCGACGCCCAACTGCCAGGTAAACTAGGCGCGATGCCCTTCAAAGACCTGCTCCCGTCTCAGAGTGACCCGTGGGTCATAGTCCCTAGGGGTGCCGACGCAAGCCACAGTGCCGGAGCACGTAGGCCAGTCACACAGGCACCCTGGCGGAAATAGTGTCCCAGAGGAGTCGCCTATTCCGCAGGCCGAGGTAGCATCCTGGAGGAGCCGTCTACCTGGCAGAAGGGGAGTCTTCGTGCCGGAGCACTTGGAGCTCCCTGGCAGAGATAGTGTCCCGGAGGAGTCGCCTATCCCCGCGGGTGAGTCCTTGTGCCGGAGCACTCGGAGCATGTCAAGGTAGCATCCCGGAGGAGCCGTCTACCCGACTGGCCGAGGTAGCATCCCGGAGGAGCCTTCTACCTGGCGGAAGGGGAGTTGAAAAGCTCCCTGGCAGAGATAGTGTCCCGGAGGAGTCGCCTATCCCCGCGGATGATGTACACTCCGGAGAGTGGGTTGAAGCATGTTTCATGACCAAGGCAAGGTGCGCATGGTGTGATGAATGAGTGTGGTGCCCGGGGGCGTGTAACATGATTGTGGCACATGGGCGCGATGAAGTGCGTAAGGTGCCGGGGGCACGTCTGTGTTAGTGGCGCGGCGCATGGGCTCGACAGAGTGTGTAAGGTGCCGGGGGCACGTTTATGTCAGTGGTGGCGCATGGGCGTGACAGAGTGCGTATGGTGTCGGGGGCACTGTAGTGTGACAGAGAGCCTGGGGGCACGGCTGTATCAGCGGCGCGGCGCACGGGCACGACGGAGTGTTGAAGTGCGACGCCCGGATGCTGGAGACGGGGTCGCGGAGTTATGTCCGGGCGACGGGGGTCGCGGAGTGGTGTCCGGGCGACGGGGATAGCAGAATTGTGTCCGGGCGACGGGATCGCGGAGTTATGTATGGTCCCTTAAAGAGAAGTGAATGTGCTAAGGATGGAGGCCAGAGGCCAACCCTTTGGGTAAGGCCAAGGCCAACCTCATGCGGAGGCCGAGGCCGACCCCAATGGCGAGGCCGAGGCCGACCCCAATGGGGAGGCCGAGGCCGACCCCAATGGGGAGGCCGAGGCCGACCCCAATGGGGAGGCCGAGGCCGACCCCAATGGGGAGGCCGAGGCCGACCCCAATGGGGAGGCCGAGGCCGACCCCAATGGGGAGGCCGAGGCCGACCCCAAGGGGAAGGCCAAGGCCAACCTCCTTGGGCAAGTGTCATGGCATGCCGACGGGCGACGTGCGAAGTGTGATAAGGCTTCGTGCAATGATGAGTTTGTTGGTGATGAAGTCGCGTAGAAGAAGTAAGAAGTGCACATAACTTGAGCGTGCACGCTTTGACCGGTTGTGAGCGTTGAAAATGACTGTTTCTTGTGCGGACGTGTCATGGAAAATGGGACCGCAGTGGGCCTTTGGGTACGACCAGAATAGGTTGGGAACAACCGTTAGAAAAGTCATCCAAATTAACAGAGCGTGCTCTTCATACTTAGGCGCGCTCGAGTGATAATGATGTTTTACTTTCTAAAAATTCGTGTCATTCCGAGATCGAAAAGTATTTTTAGCGAAATCGGCTTCTGAGCACTTGGTCCAGACATCGGTTCGGGATTTTCGGGTGAAAATTTCTTAAAACACTTTTAGCCCAACCAAATTTAGGATGCTTAAAGTAGTGTTTTAAAGTGTTTTGAGATTTTTCTGTGCCGGGAATCCCCAGGGGGTATTTTAACAATTTGTCACCCAGAGGGGGTGTTTTGGTAATTTTACATGTAATAGGTATTTTTGGATAAATTCACATACGGTAAAGATATTTTTCAGTGATTTTACTTATGGGAAGTCGGTTTTGGTATTTTAAGTATGAGAGGGGTGTTTTTGATAATTTTACACATAAGGGGCATTTTGGTAATTTTATATACCGGGTGAGGAAGCCGTTCTGGGAGCATGCGTGAGTCAATATCAAATTGAATTCATAATATCATAGTATATATTGTATACTAATAATTGGATTGTTCCGTTTAGTTTAAAGTAACAGACTTTTCAGTTACGCTAGCTTAGCTTCAGGTCTAGGTAAGAGTTTTTATCTTAACCCTGGGTAAGGCCTTATGTCTGAACCCTAATTTCGATAGCTGGTGTTCGTAAGTATTCTTTGTTAGATATTGTCAAATAGTGAGATATGTGTTTGACATCAGAATGTTATTGCCGGACAAATCCCAACACTGAACAAGAATCAGTTATTTGAAAATCTTATCGATGCTCGCCTGCTATTACACGCCGAGCAGATTCGATAATTGTTGGCACTCTTTCCTCATAATTGCTATGCTTAAATTCGATAATTGTTCATATTCATTCTTGCTATTTGTCTATGGTTATTCTAAGTGATGAATTATATCAGCATGCTTAATGATCATTGAAACCCGAATTGGTTTCGGCTATTTGAATTCATATTAATGCTCATTGTTATTGTTATTTTTGTTGTTGACATGGGGGGTCTGTTATGTGGGGAGGCGTTATAAGGATGGGTTGTTCCCGTGTGGATCGCAGGCTAATACCTAAATAGACTAGTATTGTACATCATGCATGTGTACACCATATTGTGCATTGCTTGAATGACATTGCATATTGTGCTATGCCTGAATGACATCGCTTATGTTCAGGTCACTTTCTTCTGAATTTGTATGCATTGTATTTTGGAATGATGACTTTGAAAATTATATTTTAGTGATCGTTTTGGAACATGTGATTGTTAATGTTTATTTTGGTATCTATTTATGATTGATTTTGATCATTTTGGAAATCATCAACTATTTAGATCTTTTGAAATATTTTGAAAATTATCATCGGATGGATTCTTTTGAATAGTTCTGTAACTCCTTTAGTTGTCCTTGTACGACCTTATTGAGCTCTCAAAAGCTCACCCTTTGTTTGACTCCCTTCTGTAGATGATCAGCTGTGGAATGCTAGGGAATGGGTTTAGAGTTTATGTGAGATTCCGGTAAGCGGTGAGCCCACCACTACTGTGTAGTAAGACTTGCGTGGGTCAACATTGTTAGCTTGTCGTTCTATAAAGATCCAAAGTTTTAATAGTTTAAGTTTAAACGGTTCTTTCTGTAATATTGTATTTTGAAGAGTTTGAGTTGATGTCTAGTAGATTTTTTGAAGCATAACTCAGTAAACAGGACTTGACAGGTTTGATGTGAACTAATAAGTTAACATCAAAGGAGTTCGGGACGATGGAGATTCGAATTTCCGAGCTGTTACATGATCCCACATTTTAATTCATTAAAGTTTCTTTAATTATTCAAGAGGTTGTCTTCGACGTTAATCCATTTGTAGTCTTGCGCTACACATCCAACGGTGTTTTCATTAAATTAATGTTAGCAAAACTTTAATAATTTTTCTGTACAGATAGAATACACTTTGAATGCTACTTTTTCTTTTTCGATATGCACGAGACACAAATTACATGCAAAGTGTTTCTAAAATGAAATTGTACACCTTGTGACGAAAAGGAGAAGGTTTAGGTTACGCTTATCGTCATGCACCTAAAGACATCAATTTTTGACGAGCCAAATATCGCAGCAAAAGAATGATACGTTATTGACAATTCCTGTAACGCCCCGAACCCGAGAGTCCGAACACGTCCATAAACCCAAATCCAATCACGTCAATGACGTAACTATTATAAAGGTAAAGTAAAGCATCTAAGATACCGCAAAGTATAATTATTTGAATATCAAATACTTAACTCCAAAATACTTCGAAGCTTTATTACAATCTCTCAAACTAATTATCTGAATCCAAAGGAAAATAAGTCAACCAACCAATTTTTCGTCTAAAGAAATCATAAGATCTATTCTCAATATAAAAAACCAGAGCAATTTCTGCCGCTGTACTAACATCTCGCGCTTCATGCCACTTTTGGCTTGGAATAGGAAGGAAACGGAAAGCAAAGGGGTGAGCACAAATTGCCCAGTAAGAGATCTTACACACAGAAGGCCAAAAATGAATACGAATACGAATTTAGAGTTATCGAATAGAGCCAATAAATAGAAATTTAGATAACTCAATCAAATTTCACAAACGAATAATCAAAGCGACCGAAAAGGATGTTAAATAACCAATAAGTCAAATATCAATTCACACATGAATAACAAATCGACCCAAAAAGAGGTTACATAAACAATATATAAGTCGAATATCAAAATATATTTACCAAATCTTTTGGGTGTCACATACACAATTGTTTATTATTAAGCATTCACAAATCATGGTTCGAACATCGCGTCGGCGCATCACAAATAACTCACGATAATTAAAAGTGACTTTCAAACACAAATATCACCCACAAAATAATTTGATAAATATAGTGAATGTACATTCGAAGTCCAAAAATGGACATTGCAGACTCAAATAGAAGATAACGAAAATACGAACCCAACAAAATGAAAATTAGCTCAATCGGAGATCGAATGAATGAGATATCGTCAAAAGAAATTTTCGGTGTAAAACTAAACGCACGAAAATAGATAAATTTTATTTCAAGAAAAAGGACCATCTAGAAGCTGACACGTGGCATAGAAAGAAAGAAAGCAACACGGTTAAGCCAAAATCTGGGAGAAGTTCAATGGAACCATGACAAAAATATGAAAGGAATTTAAAAAAAAACCAATGACCACGTGACACATAGCTGACCAACAAAGTTTTTACTTCTTCCTTGCGATGGGAAACAATTGCGGCAAAGAGGAGGCCGAGAAAGAAAAGAAATTTCTGACCCACGGGCACAAAGTAATTACAAAGGACTTCTTACGATAAAACGAACACAGATTTTTATAAGCACATGTGAATTGTTTTGAATGCAAATTACAAGACAATAAATTAAGATTATTGGTAATGTTACAAAAATCGTGATGATAAAAAATAGGCTCAAAGATAAATATATTTTGATAATCAAATGACTAAATTCTTGTGTATAAAACGAAAAGATGGCATAAAACCCTTACCTCAAAGTAGCGAATATAACATCAAAAAACTTCTCTTTATTTTAGATCAATCACCAAATTTTTGCTTGAATACCCAAAGGAATGCAATAACTATTTTTTCTCTTCTCTCTTTTGTCTCTAAAAAATATGAAGACTCTTATGTCTTTTCCCACTTATAAAGTTTACTAAAATAATTATAATATAACTTGAAGTCCAAATTGACAATTGCTAGTGCAATCGTAATACAACTTAAAGTCCCCATTATTAATTTAATCACAATATGACTTAACATCCTAATCCAAGTTGAAATCTTTTTTTTTCCCTTAATCCAATCACATTATTCACTAATACTATTAAATATTAATTTCGTCACTAAAAGGACTTCAAGTAATCTCTATAAGGTCCATTACTTAATTCAAAATCAATATAATTATTAAATTATTACCCAAAAAATTAGTGGTATTGCATTCCTCCCCCTCCCCCACCCTAAAAATAATTCCATCCTCAAAATTGAATGTTCCTTAATCATCGAAAAGTAGCTTCTTGCCTTCTAACACGAGTGATTACATTCTTCACACTATAAATGAAATTCCAACTCCGAAATATTACGACTTAACTAGCCTACGAGACGTACTGAGCTAAATTATGCCACTCAAAATTAAACAAATGAAATCCATCACGCTTCCACTGCGATACTCTGATAATATACCAACACGCTTTGCGCAAACTATATAATATTAACATGTTTAACTTCAAGCCTAAGGTGCACCAAGTACTAAGCAATTTCTCATCCCATATGACATGTGTGTTTACAAGATCCGAACTTTAGTTTTAACTTTCATTGTGATCATCAACCCAATGTTATACCATCATATAGGTGATCGAGTTCTATACAAAGCCACAAATGGAGTCATCTCAATACTCTCTAAATGACATTTCGCTGTCAACTTAGACTAACTAGTAACAAAATTGCTAAGCTCATTGACACACTTTCTGCCTAATGCATCACCACACCATTAGCTAGCCTTTTGAATAAGATAATACTTAATCAAATTTTCAACACCAAATTCCATAATTCTATACCCAGAATCATCTTACTACTTCAAAAACACTGTTACTCAAGACGGCACCAAACTCAATCTTTCTATCTATATTCCATTAACTGCCAAGACCACCAGCTCAATGTCTAAGGCCCAATTTTAAATGTTACGATGCAACGTCTACGACGTTCACTAACCAAAATCATGAGGTCACCGAATGATAACTATTTTCTCCATCTATTTTATTATTCTGACACCAAAATTGATACTAAGTCCATCGAACAATCTTCGAAGTATACCACTTTGACTTAGCCCATATCGATAATAAATGCCATACACTCTTAAACATCAGACAAAAGACCACCATGCTTTCGCTACGCACTCTGATACCTCAAAGCAAACCACCTCAAACTATTACCAAAAAACATCACAGATAAAAATATTACCTTAAAAGTACCCAAAATAAAATTACACACATATCTTGCACCCACCAAAGTTTAATTATCTAATCTACCTCATCACTTATATTTCTCAACGACAACGCAACCTATAACTACTAGCTGTTAGAGCTATTCACCAGAAGATCGTAACCTTATCCTAGGATTATATTTGGTTTTGACCTAGGATTATATTTAACCTAGGATTATATTTGGTTTTGATGATAACTAACATTGATGCTTATGTTGTGTAACATGCATTGAGTTGATGAAGCAATAGGAACAATCTCATACTCATGCAAACGGACTATTAGACAAGCAAATCGTTCAAAGACTCTCAACGGAATACATCAAAGAAGGATTTCGTCGATTGAATTTTACAATGCTTTATTTCCTTCTTTGTAAACTAGACGTAGAGAGATGATCGTTACGATGACTGTATACCTAGAAATTACCCATAGGTTTCCCTTGCATGCATAAAAGTTTTTCATTCTTTAAAAACTAGGAAACTGCATTTTCTGGAATGCAGTCGACTGCATTGGATTGCAGTCGACTGCAAGTTGGGCAGTGAGGTATTACAGTCGACTGCATTGGAATGCAGTCGACTGCAATACTTTCAGTAGCCTATTACAGTCGACTACATTTGGATTACAGTCGACTGTAAGTTGGAAATTTGAATTTCCAGCGGCTACTTTGGGATTACAATCGACTGCAATGGTGCATTACAGTCGACTGTATTTACCGTTTGGCGCAATAAATGCCCTACCTAACTCCAAACGGTCATATTAATTCCCAACTCTATAAATACTCATTTTGGGCTTAGTTTTGATTCATCAATTGCATTCAAAGCTCTCTTATCTTTCATATTCTCAAAGATCAAAGCAATTGTTCAATCTCTCTTGGTTTTCATTGATTTCTCATCCATTTCAAGAGAGCATTTATTGTGAGCTTACATTTGAGAGATATACACTTTCATAAAGTCATCATACACTCATCTCTCTTGTTCTAGTGCTTAAACTTTTACTCATCTACTTCTTAAGAGTGAAATCTTGTACACATTTCTTCATTTAAAGTTTCTTGTATCAAAGCTTGGGGTTGTCAAGCTTTGGAGCTTTGGGATTGTCAAGCTTTGGAGCTTTGGGATTATCAAAGCTTGTTCTTGATGTGGGTATAGCATCAAGGGATTGTAAGAGGTTCGATCTTGACCCGTAAGGAAGATCATACTAGTAGATTCTAGGACCTTTCAAGTAGACCTGGCAATTTTTGGCCCAGACCCGCATGGAAATTACAGGTACGGGCAGCCCAAAACGGTACCCAGCAAAATTGGACCCGGACCAGCCCGTTTTTCGCGGTTCGGTTCGGTTCGGGTAACGGGTAACGGGTAACCCGGATTTACCCGTTTTCTGAGGTATATATACTAGACACTTTCGCGTTGCCCTAACCCTAAATCACTTCACATTTTTACTGACTTCACTTCACTCCTCAAGTCGGCCGTCTCTGCCTCTCTGGCCATCACAACTCACAACAGAGCCATCTGCCCATCTCCATCTCCATTCTCCCACTCTCAGTCACCGTCCTCCGGTGCGGGTAGCGGCGTCGCCCCTCCTCAGCTGACGACTCTTCCTCATCTAAAGACGGCTGATCGGTGTTGACCATTCGGCATCAAATCCTCCATCAGCCAGTCTCAGTCACCGTCCTCCGTCGCGGGTAGCGGCATCGCCTCTCCTCAGCTGACAGCTCTTCCTCCTCTAAAAACGGTCGATCGGTGTTGACCATCCAGCATCCAACCGTTCATCAATGACCAGTCCATCTACTGATCTACTTTTCCGACTCCGGCCGACAGATCAACACGGTTGCAGGCTTGCGGCGCTGCCTATCTTCTCAGAGATCGCCGATCGGTGTTGCCCGACATCTTGAAGCTCAACCGATCGGTGTAAGGTGTTGCCCGACATCTTGAAGCTCAACTGATTAACTCAAGTCCTTGCGCCGAGTCGTCGACCGCCGTAATTTCGTAAACAACTCCACCACTACCGTCGTTCACCTCTGTTCGTCGTGGATTTTTACGAGCAAGGTTAGTCGTCCCTCTTTAAACTCCTCATTTAATCATTTATCATGAATACCGACCACACCTCAATGAAAATAAGTTGGAACTTTGGACTGTTGAATGAATGAATGATGGTTTCGAGTTTGCCAGTTTGGATTGTTGATAATAGATTAAATGGTTTCTTGTGTTTGATTGAATTTTTTTGGATTAGTATTGCTAAAATTTTGAAAATCATGCATCTTTGATTCTCTGTACTACATTTGTCACTGCTGCCTATGATTCTATGAACCGTAATATGGACTGTTATTCTGTTATTACTGAAATAAACCACTGAAAGAATGATTGGATGACTGAATCAAAAAACGACTGAAATGCCAAAGTGACCACTTATGAATCTGCGAATTGCGATAAAGGATGAGTGAATCAATAAAGAATTGCACTGGTAATAGGAAATACTGAAATAAAACCACTGAAAAAAGTCCTTGTTTCTTGTTGTTGCTGTTGTAGGATCAATGGAATCTGTGAACATGAATCCACCTACTGAAAATCCTGATGTTGAGGTTGTAGACATTGATGAGGACTCCCCTGATTGTACTAATCATGATGGTATTGAGATTGATTCTAAGTCTAAAGATGCTATTTGGGAGAAATTTGACATTGTGAAGGAAAATAATAAACATAGGGTAGGGAGAAAAGTTTTGCAATGGGAACCACTCCGGATGGGAAGCCATGCAAGAGTAGTCACGGAACTTCAAATATGCATAAACATCTTAAGGTTTGTAATGCCTACAAGAAACAATTCATGGATATTAAACAAATGCAGCTAGATTACTCGGCGAAATTGAGGACCAAAAAGATTTCTCAAGATGTTTATCGTGAAAAAATGAGCATTGCAATCTTAAAGCATAATATTCTTTCTCCATTGTTGAACATGAGGGCCTTAGGGAGGTTCATAGCTATTTAAATGCGGAGGTCAAGCCGTATACTCGTAATACCGCTAAAGCTGATTGTTTGAAAATTACTTTGAGGGAGAAGGAGTTGCTTAAGCTTGCTTTGGCTAGAATTAGTGGTAAAATATGTCTCACGGCGGATGTTTGGACTTCAATTAGATCGGAGGGGTATCTTTGCTTGATTGCACATTTTGTTGATGAAAATTGGAAATTGCATAGAAGAATCCTTAAGTTTTCCCATTTTCCTCCACCGCATTCCGGTAAATTCTTGTGTGACAAAGCTTATGAATTTTTGAAGGATTGGGGAATCGAGAAAAAAGTGTTTTCGATCACTTTAGATAATGCCTTTAGTTGTGATAACATGCAAGATCATTTGAAGAACTTAATGCTAGTTAACAAAGCCTTCGTGAGTAATGGCGATTATTTTCACATTCGATGTTCGGCTCATATTTTGAACCTCATTGTTCAAGATGAATTGAAAGTTGGTTGTAAGGCTATTTACAAGATTAGGGAGAGCATTAAGTATGTCAAAGGATCTGAGAGTAGGTTGATAAAATTTGCCCAATGTTGTGAACAAGTTGGCGCGAGTGTGACATCTTCAATGGGTTTGCGCGTGGATGTTCCCACTCGTTGGAACTCTACTTTTTTCATGCTAGAGTGTGCAATTAAATTTCGATTGGCATTTGTCAACTATTCTCTTACTGAATCAAACTACAAGTATTGTCCGACTAACGAAGAATGGGATAGGGGGACTAGAATTGCAAAGTTTTTGGCCCCATTTGCTGTAATGACCAATCTTGTGTCTGAGACTGAGTATCCAACGGCAAACTTGTATTTTAATTCGGTGTGGAGAATTCAGTTGCGCTTAATGGAAGAGATGGAAAGTGAGGATCTAGTTTTGAGAAGCATGGCTACTGAAATGTATCCGTAGTTTTTAAAGTATTGGGAATCTTATAGTGTTATTCTAGCTATGGCGACGATTCTTGATCTTCGGTACAAGTTGGAATTTGTGGAATATTGTTATAATCAGATTGATGTGATAAATGGGAAAGAAAAGGGAAAGGATCTCAAAAAGAGTATCGATAAGCTCTATCAAGAATATGTTTTCCAAAATTCCGTTGCTCCGAAGGATAAAGCTTTTGTTGGTACGAGTGACATTCATGGGCAAGAAGATGACACTGAAGTAAGTTATTTCCTTTTCTTGTTTACATTTCTTTTCTTACTTTTTAAAATTTGTTGTTTAATTGTTTACATTGGCGGTTCTAAAAAATATAGGAGTACTTTAAAAAGCGACGACGTGAGGCCAAGATAATGTCGGACTTGGATCTTTATTTGGAGGAGCAGTCGTATGGCTGCATGGATTATGCACACTTGGATATCTTGGAGTATTGAAAAGATAATCGTTCTAGGTATCCCGTTCTTTCGAACATGGCACGTGATATCTTGAGTATTCCAATAACCATAGTTGCTTTCGAATCATCTTTTAGTATTGGTGCAAAAGTTCTCAACAAATATCGGAGTTCACTTACTCCCGATAATGCACAAGCTTTGGTTTGTGGACGTAATTGGTTGTTTGGTTATGCAATTCAAAGTAAGTTTTTAGTTGTGAAGCATTAAAATTATAAATCTATTTATGTGTTTTGAGATATAGTTTAACCACATGTGTTTAAATGTAGGTGAAGATCCCGAAGATAGTGAATTGGTGCTAAGTTTGCCGAGTAGTCCGAGCATGGACGGTTCGTTGGATGCAAGAAGTTTGACGGATGCCTAAAGACTTGAAGTGATGCGGATTGGGAAGTTGAATGAATTAGTTGAAGACTTGAAGACTTTTTAAATTATTATTCATGTGATGTTTTATGTTTAAGTCAAATTGTCTAATTTTGGATTGTGGGTGGGCGTGGGGGATGGGGCTTGATGCATGCTTGATGTTAACGTTCGATCTTATGGTACTTATATTAACGTGTACTAAGTAGTAGCAAGTACTAAGTCGTGAGTAATTAAGCAGGAGTAAGTGCTATGAGTAGTTTACATAAATTGAAATTGAAGTACCTTTAACAAGAAAGTAGAAACAGAGAATGCAATAGCTGTCTGTTTGTTAATAAGAAAGTAGATTGGCAAATGGCAATCGTAAAAATTACAAACTATGGTTTTAAAAAAAGGAAGATTGAAAAAAGTCAAAAAACTGGTCATGCCCGCGGGTAACACCCGGCCCGTCCAAACTGGGTACGGGCACATGAAATAGCTACCCGAAAAAAATGGGTAATTTTTACCCGTACCCGTTTTACCCGTACCCGCCGAATTTACCCGTTTGCGAGGTCTACTTTCAAGGGACTTCCTTGAAGAGGTGGATGTAGGCTGAGGGTATATCAAGTCGAACCATTTAAATCTCCTTGTCAAGTATCTCTAAACCCTTCTCTCTTTACATTATCAAGGAATTTTGACGCGAAACTGTAACAATGGTGGCACAAAAATCGAGATAGCAAAAGAATTAATCTGGAAGAAATTAGCCCACAGTGAAGGCACGAAAATTCAAACAACTAGGTTTAAGAATTAAACCATTACATGAACGATCGGTCCAACGCTGATTTAGATTTTAAAAGTAAACCCTTACCTCGAATTGCACAATTAAACCCAAAATATTGATCTTCTCAATCCAATTGTATCAAAAGCCCTAAAATTTAATATACCCAAAGATCTCAATTAGGTTCTAAAACAAAGAAAATTCGTAAGATTCTTACTACGAATCTCGATTCAATAATCAAATTAAATTCTTACCTCAAAGAAATTCCAAAATCTCAATATGGCACTTCCTAAGGGATTTTTTGGAGACTTTTTTTGAACTTCCTTGTGTTCTTATGAAATATATATTGTACGTAACTTTCAGATACCTATTAGATTTATACTTATATTCCTAAAACAATAAGAATTTCAAAATACCCATTACGTCCCCAAGCTCTCTAATTTTTATTTTTTATTTTATATAAGCATTTAAATATGCGGGGTCTAACAATAGTGCTATCCTTCAATCATCCTCTTTGATTAATACTTAAAAATATTTGAATTTCAAATATAACTAACATTCGTTCTGCTATTGTGTACTCGACCCAAATCCTAAGCTGATGCCCAAAACTCAATCTTATGCTCCAATATGAAATAAATTCTCAAAACTTAATCTATCTTGTCAAGGTCTAATCCCAATTACATTTATCTTAGGCTTAGGAGTTTACAGAATCTCAAACCTAAGTTCTGATACTATTCTGTAACGCCCCGAACCCAAGGGTCCGAACACGTCCATAAACCCAAATCCAATCACGTCATGGACGTAACTATTATAAAGGTAAAGTAGAGCATCTAAGATACCGCAAAGTATAATTATCTTAATATCAAATACTTAACTCCAAAATACTTCAAAGCTTTATTACAATCTCTCACACTAATGATCTGAATCCAAAGGAAAATAATCAACTAACCAATATTTCGTTTAAAGAAATCATAAGCTCTATTCTTAATATAAAAAACTAGAGCAATTTTCGCCGATGTACTAACATCTCGTCCTTCATGCTACTTTTGGCCTGGAAGAGGAAGGAAACGAAAAATAAAGGGGTGAGCACGAATTGCCAAGTAAGAAATCTTATACATAGAAGGCCAAATACGAATACGAATTTAGAGTTATCGAATAGAGCCAATAAATAGAAATTTAGATAACTCAATCAAATTTAACAAACGAATAATCAAAGCGACCGAAAAGAATGTTAAATAACAAATAAGTCAAATATCAATTCACACACGAATAACAAATCGATCCAAAAAGGGGGTTACATAACCAATATGTCGAATATCAAAATATATTTACCAAATCTTGTGGGTGTCACGTACACAATTGCTTATTATTAAACATTGACAAATCATGGTTAAATCATGTCAAATATCGCAATCGGCGCGTCACAAATAAGTCACGATAATTAAAAGTGACTTTCAAACACAAATATCACATACAAAGTAATTTGATAAATATAGAAAATATTCATTCGAACTCCAAAAATATTAATTGTAGACTCAAAATGAAGAGAACGAAAATATGAACCCAACAAAATAAAAATCAGCTTAATCGGATATTGAATGAATGAGATATCGTCAAAAAAAATTTTCAGTGTTAAAACTAAACGCACAAAAATAGATAAATTTTATTTTAAGAAAAGGGACGACCTATAAGCTGTCACGTGGCATAGAAAGAAAGAAAGCAACACGGTTAAGCTAAAATCTGGGAGAAGTTCAATGGAACCATGACAAAAATATGAAAAGAATTATAAAAAAAAACCAATGACCACGTGACACATAGCTGACCAACAAAGTTTTTACTTCTTCCTTGCGATGGGAAACAATTGCGGCAAAGAGGAGGCCGAGAAAGAAAAGAAATTCCTGACCCACGAGCACAAAGTAATTACAAACGACTTGCGATAAAACGAACACATATTTTTATAAATCACATGAGAACCGTCTTGAATGCAAAATACAAGACAATAAAATAAAATTATTGGAAACGTTACAAAAAGCGTGATGATAGAAAATAGACTCAAATATAAATATATTTTGAGAATCAAATAATAGAGCACATAAATTTTCGTGTATAAAATAAAAAGATGGCTTAAAAATTCTTACCTTAAAGTAACGAATATAATATCAAAAATTTCCTCTTTATCTTAGATCAATCACCACATTATTGCTTGAATACCCAAAGGAATGCAATAGCTATTTTTTCTCTACTCTCATTTGTCTCTAAAAAAAATATGAAGACTCTTATGTCTTCTTCCCCCTTATATAGTTTGATAATCTAATTTTAATATAACTTGAAGTCCTAATTGGCAATTGCTAGTGCAACCGTAATACAACTTAAAGTCCTCGTTACTAATTTAATCACAATATGACTTAAAATCCTAATCCAAGTCGAAATCTATTCTTTCCCCTAATGTAATCACATTAGACACTAATACTATTAAATATTAATTTCGTCACTAAAAAGACTCCAAGTAATCTCTATAAGGTCCATTACTTAATTCAAAATCAGTATAATTATTAAATTATTACCTACACAAGTAGTCAAAAATCTGGGATATTACAATTCCACTTTTCGGCACAATACGCGTTTTATGACGGGGCTTTCTTGACCAAAGTGGTGGCGAGTTCTTTATCGATCACCAACTTCCTATGCTGACGGTTAAAACATTCTTTGGTAGCCAAAAAATTTATTGGTCACTAAGTGACCTATTAACATGTTTTTAGCACATAGAAAAGGCCTCCTTGCCTAGACAAAAGCCAAAAACCAACGTGTGTCAAGCTACACAAAACATTTGTGGCGAATTTAGAATCCAAACATGTATGGTTTATATATACATCTGCCTAGTAAGAGGTAAATTCCCAATAATTCCTCCTGTACAAAAATAATGATGCAACAATAATATATATGTATGCGCATATTTGTTTAATCAAATAAAGGAAGATTAATCGATAAAACATGAACCAAGTTGAGATTTGTGGACTACAGCTGTTTCATAAAGTTGACAATAGCCTGTCGTGTCCTTGCAGAACCAATAAAAGGGAACACAAAACCATGCACATATATATATATATATAATATGATTAACATCTTTGCTAGAGCATCTTAGTCGGTTTTTGATCCCTTCAAAGTTGATTTTAATATTTATTGCACACAGAAGAAAAACGAAGACAACTTTGTTGGGCATTCATTAATGATTCAACATTGAGCCATTAGTTATTCAGATTTTTTTATTTTGGACAAGTTTATTGTGCTTAGTTTTTTTTTCCCTTCTAATCAAGTCATAATATTAATAATACGATTGTACAAAAGGAGATTCTTGGTTCTCAGTTTCATCCAATAACAAAATGGAACGAAATGATGAGCATGGAACCAAGCCAAACATGTTGTCAACATCAACTTTGACGGCTAGATTGTGTGCTAATCTATTATCAAGTATGCTAACTTTCAGAAAGAACCAACGGTTTATGGCTTTGAGCTTGATTATGGTCTCATCAATAGTGGAAAAAACATTTCCAGTTGGGAGTTTCTTCATGATTGTTAAGCCAATTGACTATTTCAGATGCATCATCACCTTCAAAGAGGACATGAGAGAAATTGTTAGAGATTGCCAACTCTATCGCCAAGAGGCCTGCACGGGCTTCAGCTTCAGCTTCTTCTGGGTCCATTTTGGTACTCTCTAGAGTTTGAGCCGCAATGAGTTGTCCCTTGTTGTCATGGATGGTCACAACTTGAATTGTTTTGTTGTCACGAACTGCAGCATCGAAATTTGGTCGAACCCAATGGAGGGGTGTACTACTGCCAGAAAATTTGGATAGATGGGAAATTTTGGAGGTTGTAGCAGCCTCTCGGTACCGATTGTATGTCATAAGAATTTGAGCTGATGCCTCTTATGCGTTGACATCATAGTTTTGGAAGACAACCTGGTTCCTATATCTCCATAGGTGATCCATGATGGTTGTGGCAAATAAAGTATAATGACAGCTCAATTCAGGGTCATCTTTGAGGAGAGGAGGGGATAATATCTCCGTGAGACATTGTAGCGTGTCAGTCCAGGGGTAGTTGATGACTTGTTGATGTACCCTGTTTTGCAGAATATTGTGCTTAGTTATTCGTAGCAGCATCCAACTCAAAGTCACAACTTTATGCTTTATAATGACGAAATGTTAATCATTGGGAGCATGCATTGTATGCATGGAACCTGGGCAAATTAATGTATGATAAGAAGATTATACATTTATACGTATGAGTACCACGGAGTTGGAAATATATATTTTTTTGGGTTAATTAAACTTATGTCCCTGAGGTTATAGGATAATTACACGCATGTCCATAAGTTTAGAAAATAGGCACTTATCTCCTTAGACCTAACGGATTACAAGAATACATAACGGTTTAGAATAAATGACCGTATTGCCCATGACTCCAAATGTAATTTATTGAAATGCCACCCATCTCAATTCAAACCAATCTTCCTATTACACTAAGGATCCACAGGCCACCAGGTACCACCTCCACCTGCAAGACCCTTCAAGATCTCACCTACGGTCAGATCTAAGGTACCACCTCCGGTGGCTTGAAGCGGTGGATCGCGGCAGTGGGTCGTCGTGGTATGCGGTGTTGGGATGGTGCGTAGGTGGTGTTGAGGAATGACGGTGGTGCGATTGGGGTCCCGGCGGCATGTCGCGGTGGCTTGTCGAGGCAGAGGCTCGTGGTGGGGCATCGCGACAGTGGCTCGCAGTGCGGGTGTTGAAGGAGGATTAGGGTCACAGCTATGGAAGATGGATTTGAGGGAGGATTGAGTCGGGGCTTTTGCGGCGGTGCGGGTGAACGGGGCTGCCCTGTGTGGTTGAGGCTGCGGCGGGGTAAACGGCGCTGCCGTGAGTTGTTAAGGTCGCCGGCGCCGGGGTGGGGAATGAAGGCTGTGTGAAACCCTAATCCTAAATTAGGCTTTGGTAACCCTTGAAACCCTAATTTGAAAATCCTAACCCTAAATTAGGCTTTGAAAACCTAATTTGAAAACCCTAATTCTAAATTTAGTGAAAACCTAAGTTGAAAACCCTAAGTTTCAAGAATATTAGGATTTCAAACACTAATTTTTAAAATTAGGGTTTGAAAACCCTAATTGAAAATATAAAGTACAAGGGTAGTATTGTCATTTAAAAAATACGTATTGATGACATCACCGAAAAAGTACACTTTTTGGACGGATACTTGACGGATGGACACAAGTGTTACCTTTTTAACGTTTGTGGACACGGTTTGTTACCTTTTGAAACTTTGTGTCCTTGACTGTAATTACACCTAAACCTCAAGAACATAAGTGTAATTAACCCTATTTTTTTCTTGTTTCTTTGATCAGCCATCGAGCCAAGTAGTGAGCTTTGTTGACTTTTCATACGACAAGAAATATATGGCTACTGATCCCATTACTTTGTTGCAGCCTTTACGGTAAAATAAGCTTGCATATAGAATAGTTATGTCAAACTGTGACACGTATTCTGGCACATTGATTGTTATATTAATACTTTATGTGCAGTCAATTTCAAAATACAATTATGTACATCTGCACAGACAATGTTAATCGACAAAATAAGAATACCATTTTAACTACCCTTTTCAATTGTCTAACAACTTCTTCTTCTCTTTTTTTGTTGCCGGTAAAAAGTCATTTATTCTTATTCAGCTCCAAACAATCTTCTCAGTAAACAAAATTTAAACAACAACAACAAAATTCATCAATCTTCCAAAACCGTGAGAGGCAGTTTTCAATTCTGACATAATTGCTGGTTGATTGGGGATTTCTTGACTTTATTACAGATCAGTGTTTTATACTTCATCCATGTTTTCAGCTTTGCATATATCTCAGTCATTTCCTGTTTCTTTCCTGCAAACTGCAAACAATCTCTGATTCCTTTCTTTTTCAGCTCAATATTTCTGGACATATATATATATTTTTTGGTGATAAAAGGTTCTTTATTTTTATTCAGCTCCAAACAATCTTCTTACGTATCTTCTCTATATGCAAAATTGTCTAACAACTCTTTTTAATCATTTGCGGATGTTGCCATGTAACTTGTTGATCATTTGCGTATATAATTAAGTTCTTGCCATACAGCTATAATCTAGCTTTAAGTTGTCTCAATGTTTGCTATGCTGGATAAATTAATGGGCTAATTACACTTATATCCCTGAGGTTTGGGTATAATTACAGCCAAGGACAACGAGTTTCAAAATGTAACATTCCGTGACCAAACACTTTTAAAATGTATCAGCCGTGTCCATCCGTTAGGGTTCCATCCAAAAATTGTACTTTTTGTATGATGTCATCAATATGTATTTTTAAAATGACGATACTACCCCTTGTACTGTATATATTGAAAAATATTTGTTTATTATATTTGATTTATTTATCAATTTTAGTTTTAGGATATTCTTGAAACCCTAATTTACAAATTTGGATATTCTTGAAACCCTAATTTGAAAATTAGGATTTTCTTGAAACCCTAATTTACAAATTAGGATTTTCTTGAAACCCTAATTTGCAAATTAGGATTTTCTTGAAACTTTAATTTGCAAATTAGGGTTTTTTGATACCCTAATTTGCAAATTAGGGTTTTATGTTCTCTCTCCCATTGCCTGTGAATCTGAAGTCCTCGCCGGCCGTCGCCTCCCTCCCCCGTCCAAATGATTTAATTAGGGTTTCAAAATCAACCCTAATTTAAAAGTTAGGGTTTTGAAACCTTAAAATTAGGGTTTCAGAAACCTAATTTTGAAATTAGGGTTTCAGAACCCTAATTTTGAAATTAGGGTTTCAGAACCCTAATTTTGAAATTAGGGTTTCAGAACCCTAATTTTGAAATTAGGGTTTATCCACATCTGGAATCTTGCCGCCGGCAGCCCCATCTCCCTCCCTCGACCCATGTCGCCGGTAACCCAAGCTCCCTCCCTTCCCCCAAACCCACGTCGTCGCTGCCCTTCCCTCAGCCCCTCATCGTCGCCGCCGTGACAGATCTCCACCTTCTCCGCAGATCTCTCATAGTTGCAGATCTCCACCATCGCTGCTCTTCTCGCAGTTGCTGATCTGGGGTGGGCGGTGACGGGGAAGGGGGAGGTAGGCGGTGACGGGGAAGGAGGAGGTAGGCGGTGACGGGGTGACGAGGAAAGGGGAGGCAGATGGGGTGCGGCGCCGGGGAAGGGGAGGAAGAAGGGGCTGGTGGGTGACGGGGAAGGGGGAGGCAAGTGGGGTGCGGCGCTGGGGAAGGGGAGGAAGAATGGGTGGGTGGGTGACGGGGAAGGGGGAGGCAGAGGTGGGTGGGTGGGTGACGGGGAAGGGGGAGGCAGAGGTGGGTGGGTGACGGGGAAGGGGGATGCAGATGAGGGGGTGGGGGGGGGTAAAGTAAAGATGAAATAAAGTTTTTTTTAATGAAGTAATGGCATTAAAAAAAAATAAGGTTCTAACTCAGGGGGCAATACAGTCTTTTCATTAAAACCGTTAAGATTTTTAGGGTTCCGTTTGTCGATGGACATAAGTGTTACATTTTGAAACTTTGTGTCCTTGAGTGTAATTACCCCCAAACCTCAGGGACATAGGTGTAATTAGCCCTAAATTAATTAAGAACCAAAATCGACAGTCCCAATATTATATATAAAATGATTACAAAATATATATATATATATGTATAAAATAAGCTTTAAAGCAGTGTGTGCCATAAAAGACTTGTCCATATATAATTGTTTAGAGTACTTTACCCTTTTCATCATCAAATGGTTGGACAGTTTCTAATTTCTAAATTGACATGCTACTCCTGTTTGAACAGCGAACCAATGCACAGTTGCGCTTAGTATTCCCTGAAGGAAAAGCTGCATTTGTTAATCAGGACGGTTCAATTATATATTATACCTCTGTTACCATTCATATCAGTTGATAGTGTTCTGATTGATTGATGTGTAGCTAGGTGGGCACATGCCCGCCCGGATGCTCCTTGAAAATTTTATTTTTACAAATTATTTGTCCCCACCTCTCATAAGTCTTGTCTATTAATTATGTTCAAGAAAATTTTGGCATTATTGAAATTGCAGTGAAATTTGGAATTGATAAGAAAAATAGACCTTGACTCACATTCGGCATTGACCGCTAAAAAGGCTCTTGCACATTTAACATTTTCCCTTTATTCCGTGCCCATCTCGAACAATGGATATCTTCTACCTTTCTGTTCCAGGCCCAAGTGATAAAAAGCTACCAATATAATTATCTCTTTTTGTGTCTTTTATTTCTCTCCCGAATTGTCACGACTAACACGTATTTAAGCATTATCGGTTTGACGATGGATAACATTAAAAGGAGATAACCTTCTGTTTGTAATAATAACAGAAAGAACTCTTCAACTGAGAAGGATTAAAGAATTGTATGTCAATTTCTACACTTATCAACGTACTATTTAACGACGAAGACCCATCTCTATAACTGATTGATACACCCTTTGGCAACATTTGAATGTATTATTGTTTTTTTTTTGTGATTATTTGGTAATCATGTATTAATACGGCCGTGCCAATTTTTTTTATCTTTTATTTTATTTTATATCCAGCCTTAAAAGTGTGCATGATTGGAATACGAGGAAAACCTTCGCACACCAACACACTACAAGGTCACCGTAGCGTGAACCAGGTTGTCCTGTTTCTGCATGCTACCTCGACCACATGCTGCCACGTGAAACAGCTTCATTGGCACCTCACACCCAGTCACAAATAAACCAATGGACGCCAAAAAAGAGCGAATATGCGCGCAGACACAGACTGACAGACACACTCTTTTTGTTGGTATGACATGATGACCGTTTATAAATGAGGCCACGTCGAGCCTAAGCCAAGCGCAAATCCACCAAAACAGTTACGGAACTCCACCTTCGCCGGGAAAAGCCCATCTCCGGCGAGCTTTCGCGGCCAATTTTCTCTCCTTTTCCGATGGCGGGGCAGTCGAGGAAGTGGATGATCCTGGTGGCGACGATATGGATTCAGGCCTTCACGGGCACGAACTTCGACTTCTCGGCCTACTCGTCGCAGCTGAAGGCGGTGCTGGGCGTGACTCAGGTGCAGCTGAACTACCTGGCGGTGGCGTCCGACCTTGGGAAGGCGTTCGGGTGGTCGTCGGGGCTGGCGCTGATGTACATGCCGCTGTGGGTGGTGATGTTCATCTCGGCCTTCATGGGTCTGGTGGGCTATGGCCTGCAGTGGCTCGTCATTCGGGACGTAATTGCCTTGCCTTATTTCATGGTGAGTACAACCAATTCCTCTCTGTCTCTGCTATATGCATTGTTATCGTTTCTTGATCGGAAGTTGAATTTGCGCGTGGTGTAAAATCGCGAGCAACTAGAGCTCGCCGTTCAGGACTTATATATTTCAATCTTATTAAAGCATTTTTAATTAGTTGACAAACTTTTACTGATATTATTATTGTCTTATTAATTAATTAATTAATTATGAAGTTGCCGAGACCTTTCCCTAAAAAATCAGTACTTGTTTCTATGTTTTTTTAACCATCAAAAAGTGGGATCTCGTAATCGTGCTGGAGCTTTTTTTACTTAGGTGGTCACTCGGAATCTTACTGTTTCTACTTAAAAAAAGTGGTGGCTGCATAATTAGTTTGTCCACCTTTTTCTTTAATTTGTGTGGCCTTGCACGTGGGTTCTTTTAACATGTTATAATATTTATTTATTTATGTCCTTTTCCTTTTCTTCTTTGATGGGCCACTTTACACCAAATAATTCAGTCTGTTGACAAGATTAGAGTACGAGTGCCAAAAAAAAAAAAAAATAGACTCTTATTCTTATTTTTCTCTAAAGTAATGTCAAAGTAAATTTTGGTTTGCCTCGCCTAAAAGGGAAAGAACTGCCACTTTTATATTCCTTTAGGGGGGCCTGGGGGGGTAATGGGAGGTTGGTATGTCCTGTCTTTTTTTCTATCTTTTTATGTACGTGATACGTTACCCAAATTAGTATCGTTGTCATCAAGAACTCAACCGTCAATTCGGGTGCTAACCCCAAAGGACCTCCTATCTAGTAGGACCCAATTAATATTTTTGATTTTGTTGGACGAAATTACAGAATTTGAAGCCAAAAAAAAAACCCAGTATTTTAGCTTACTCAGAATTATGAAAAGGAAATATCAAAATTAAGGAATTAACATTGGCAGCAAGTGGTATATTATGCGATTGGGTAGTGAGTGAATGGAGCACATAAAATCGTCGTCTCCCCAATTTTGTGGGGAGAGATGTCCTTCCCATTTCTTCTCAAACAAAACGTACGCAATTCCTCTGTATCTGCTATGCGACACGATAAACTGATTTAAAAGCCTAGTCCTTCAAAGGCGATCGTCGGTGTCATTCCATAGTCAAGGATTGGCTTGATCGCTCAACTGGATCGCTCTTTATTCTTCATTTTGAATATTTTTTAACGACTGGCTGGTAAAGTTGAATGAAACCCATTTACTTCAAAACAAGTTTTTTTTTTATTACGATTTGCTGAATAAATAATTATATTTTTCCCTTTCGCTATCTAAGTAGTTTGCTAGATACCGAACTTGTAGCACTGGGATCCACTTGTGTACTCGGCTTTCAAGTTTTGTGTTTTGCTTTTCTTGTGAGAGATTCCGTTGGACTTTCTTTGTCAAGTTGTAAAAAGTATGGCAGCGTCCGTCTGTCGTCATAATTCGTGTATCTACCTGTTTTTTTGCTCATAATATATATGTGGCTGAATGGCACACATATTGTCACGTCAATAATTCAACCAGATCTTCTCCCGGAGTGATGGAGCTATGCAGCAGCAAGAGAGGCCAACGTACGTCATTTCATTAATCACGGAGGCTGGCTGGTGTCACCAACCATTTCAGGCGTGACCACCGCCACCTCGATCAGAGTAGCTTCACAAGTCACATTCTCCTCCGTTAAAATTTGAAAGGTCCAAAACTGAGTATATATATATTATCTCAAAGCTCTCTATCTATAATATAACCAAAAACCTGCAGTATTCATGGTGTGAAGGACAATCGTGTCGTATGACGTAGTGCTTGCACTTTGCTTTGCTGGTTTCACACGAGTGTACTAAACTTTAATTCGTACCCACCTCTCATTTTTTACTAAAATGTTCTCTTGTCATAGATGCTTCTACTGCAACATATTGAGGCGTGGACGGACAAACATTTGAAAGTTTGAAAATAGACACTTCATTTTCTGTCATAATTGCAATATTCCTTTCTATCAAGCAAGCTTACATCAAGAATATATCTAAGTAGTCTTTTGAGTCATTAAAATCTTTAGACAAGGTAATTTTGTATGCATACCATTTGTATAATCTTACCGGGAATTCTTATCGAATCAACTTTAGGTAATATGGTTCCATAAATCGTAAGAAATGTTACATACTTATTGTCAATATGAGATGGATTAATTTATTAAAGAAGCTGCATAAATAATAGAAGTAAAGTTGGGACAAACAAATCATTTGCCTTCGCTAAATTGTGGTTTGTGAAACATCTTTTTCTTTTCCTTTTTTTTTATTTTTTTAAAACGGTAGTTGTAATATAACAACCGTTGCTTTTAATTTGGTAGATATTCTTTTGACTCTTTAAATATTAAATATTATGTTTGTGATACAAATTTCATTTCGACAAATTAAATTTTCGCTTTAATCTTAGTTTAGTAGCTGTTATGTCAGGTCTCTATTCTCTTCATCTCTTGCTCCTCCGTATATGTAAGAATCAATCTATACCATCATTTTTATTGGACAGATGAAAGACTATCTTAATTATTCTTTCTTTAAGTTGCTGCTTGTTATGGTTGCATAGATTCTAGCACTGGGTTCCACTTAAGTAGTCGATATCTTTCAAGCTTTTGTTTATGTTGCTTTGCTTGTGAGAAGCCCAACGAACTTTCTTGGTCAAGTTCTATAGCAAGGCGTACCTTTTATCTTCACACGAGTGCGGTACGTGGCTAAATTAAATGGCTATCCAAGCGCTCGTTAACGAATGCTAGCTTGAATCATGTGGTCATATTTGGCATGGACCTCACACTCTCTTTGTTAAAGTTTTCAAAACTATCATAGCTAAAGTAACTTTGAACCGATGGAGGCAATGAGATGTGGGGTCTGCGACCCTTTTGTTGCAATATCTTTGGAGTTCCTCTTCTTATTTCCTGTGTCTGTTTTCTTCCTTTTTTTTTTCTTCTTATTTTTGATATTTCCTCCTTTTTCTTGTTTCACTCTTTTCCGATACTCAGCCAAAGTAAGTAATTGTACATAAAACGATCATTTCAGCTAGGAGTCAGTAAATAGAGGAGTCACTTGAGTAAATACAAATAGATATGAAAAAACAATGGTGGCGGTGGTATGGCAGCGGGACGCGGTGGCGATGGTGAGTCATTGGAGTGGTGCTGGTGATTAAGCCAGTTAAGCTCATGTAGAAATCTTAAAAAGAACAAGAGTTTTTTAGGGTAATTATCGTTATAAACTAGGGATTATAGAGACCATTATATACGAGGCTTTGAGGCGGAAGCACAAGGCTATGCTTTTGTCGCCTTCGTTAAAATCTTTAGCAATTTTGTTGTGGTAACAGCAGGTGATCTTGATTGCTTTACAACTAGTTTAGCTATTATCGAGTAATCTTTTGTTTCTTAGACAATTTTTTGTCATTAAAGTTGTTTCAAAAACTAGTTTTTAAACTGAAGAAGAAAAAAAAAACTCCAAAAAATGAGTTTTTTTTTTCAGTTTTGGTTTTTTTTTTTGAGACCACCCCTACCACCCTCCCACCGCCGGCGACCACCGCTCGCCGCCGGCGACCACCTCCGGCGGTTGCCGGCGGCCACCACCGCCCGGCGGCCACTTCTGGCCACCACCGCTGGCAGTTGCCGGCGGTCAACTCAGGCCACCACTGCCGATGGTCGGTGGCCACCTCCGGCGGCCACCTCTGGCGGTTGCCGGAGGCCCACCTCCTGCGACCACCGCCGGCAACCACCAGCCACTGCCACCGCAAACCACCACAAAAAAAAACTCAAAATAAAAACTTGGTTATCAAACACTCACTTGTTTTTGTAAAAAAAAAAAAAAATTAAGCTGCTCTTTAAATTTTTTTTTTTTTGAAATTTAAAACAAAAAAAAAAGTATTGTCAAACAGAACCAAATTACAACCCTTTTGACTCATTTTCATATTCGTACTATTGAACCTGAAGGCATGAAAATTGAAATTGACCTCACACATTGTTTAAAGGTAATACCATTTTTCTATAGGACCTAAGCCTTATTTGATGTTGGTCAATTGAAGTTCTGTCCTATCATTTGGCACGAGGTTAAAGTGATTCAAATTTTGAACGGGAGGGAGCGTGTAAAGTATGACCATTTAAACGAGATTAATGATCGATTGGAAACTCATAGAAGTTCTCATCTTTTTAGATGGAGATAAATTTGCAGTTTGGCGGTCTTAGATTGGCAACCTGGGGCTATCTTATGCAGTTAGGCTTCTTCTATTGAAAACCTACATGTGAGATGGGCTTCCATCCGCCCTAGAGGCTTACGCAGTTATGTTATCAACCTACGACAGGGCTACTGCTATCATAATTAAGCCAACTTGGGAGCTTGATATGAGTTTTGTTGACCTTAATCTGAACTTTGCTTCACTTCAAAGATTCAACTGTGTGCACGTCTTGAGCTATTACTTCTGCATTTTCTTAGTTGAGATTTGTTACATTTCATTTTCCAGATTAATTCACTTTTAAAGCACACTTAGGCTGTGAGCATTTGTTAAGACTTCTTGAGGTAAAGTTGTCGCTTAAGATTTGAGCCCAAATACTAGAAAGTTGAGCTAAATTTTGCTCTGTATGATGTAAATTTTTGCAGGTATTTTTACTGTGTTTGTTGGCAGGATGTAGCATTTGTTGGTTCAACACTGTGTGCTTTGTCCTCTGCATTCGGAATTTTCCAACCAATCGTCCTCTTGCAATATCCTTAACGGTGAGCTTCAATGGTGTGAGCGCAGCCTTTTACAACCTTGCTGCAAAAGCACTCAATCCATCATCTAGTGCATTATACCTTCTTCTCAATGCTTTTATCCCCCTTTTCACTTCCTTCGCTGCTCTTGTTCCGATACTTCGCCAGCCCCCTTTGGATCCCCTTCCCGCCGATGCTGTTCGCCGTGATCAACTTATATTCCTCCTATTAAATATCTTAGCCGTCATAACCGGCCTCTACCTTCTGCTCCTTGGCTCAGTCAGTTCATCAGCAGCTCTTCTCCTCTTCACTGGTGCCATTTTCCTGCTCATCCTCCCTCTAGGTATTCCAGGTATTATATATGCTCGAGATTGGTCCAGACGTACAATTTACTCGAGCTTCCACCTTCAAGGTTCAGGTTTCATTCTTGTTGACTCGGATGATCTTGAGCTTCATAAGGAGTTAATCAGCCGCGAGAATAATTCAGCTAATGGATTAGCTTATACTGGTATTACTGATGGATATGCGAATGGAAGTATCTGTGCCCAAGAAGATAAACCTAGCGAAGGGTGTTGTATGACGATGATAATTAGGAAAGATCCATTGGTAATGCTTGGGGAAGAGCAGAAGGCCGGAATGCTAGTACGTAGGCTTGATTTCTGGCTCTACTACTTTGCATACTTTTGTGGGGGTACAATTGGACTGGTGTATAGTAACAATCTTGGACAAATAGCACAGTCACTTGGACAAAGTTCAAAAACGTCAAGTCTGATCACGCTCTATTCATCCTTTTCCTTTTTTGGCCGATTGCTTTCGGCAGCTCCTGATTTCATGCGAACGTAAGTATTTATTTTTTTCTTGTAGCATATCAGTAAACTTTTTTATTATCTCTGCAGTTTCCCTTTTCAACTAGTTACTTTAGCTCCATTTGAAGCTAATTGACTCGGGCCCCATTCAGGGCTTCAAGGAATGATCCGAGATAGGATTTTGAACCGGACTCTAGCAGGCTATCTGCTTGCCTGCTTGGTTTCTGACGGGGTTATGCTATATACTTGTAGTGAGACAGATGTTTATATGTGCAGGAAGGCTTACTTTGCGAGGACTGGTTGGCTGGCAATTGCACTCTTGCCAACACCAATTGCCTTCTTCTTGCTTGCTTCATCAGGCGGTGACACAGCATTGCACACAGGCACAGCACTAATTGGGTTGAGCTCGGGGTTCATATTTGCAGCTGCGGTGTCAATAACATCTGAGCTTTTTGGGCCTAATAGTGTAGGTGTTAACCACAACATTCTGATCACCAACATTCCTGTTGGATCACTTGTGTACGGTCTTCTTTCTGCTCTAGTTTATGATGCCAATGCAAGTTCTGTCCATGGATTCGTTACGGATTCTGTAGTGTGCATGGGAAGAAAGTGCTATCTCTTGACCTTTTTGTGGTGGGGATGCATCTCTCTTGTGGGGCTAGCGTCCAGCGTGCTACTGTTCTTACGAACTCGTCCTGTTTATGACCGATTTGAAGAGAATCGAAGATCTCCAGTATTGTACTAAAGGGTTCCTTTAAACACAAAGGGACATGATAGTAATTAGGTCCATCAAAATGGCCTGATGAGCAGACGTGTATAGAATCATCTTTACTTATATCAATCAGTGTCAATAGTATAGGAGTTCAGTGTAAAGAGAGCCTGCACATGTATCTGAAGCACCATTATCTGATGTATCCCAACCAATACAGAAGAAAGAGATTACTCTCGATGAGTTTTGTCCTACTTTCATTCCACTGTTATGGTTTTGATTTGCAGCCCACCAAGCCTAAAATAAGCAATATCGGTTGCTTTGAGTGTATCATGGAGCCAAATCTTTTTTATTGCAGTTAATAGGAGATTCAATCATATGACGTCTCTAGAAGATTTAGGGTCTACGAAAAGTTTCAATAATCTTTTGCGAAATTAAGTTTCCGCATTGAAACAAACAAATGTTGAAACGTGCCACCGATCACAGTTTCTGTTGTTGCAAAATTGTCTATGTTATAGAGACACGCCAAAAGAAAACGTAATGTTCCTTTTAGAGGGACAGCGGCTTTTGCAAAAAATGCAGGTTTCAATACATGAATGAACCCCCTTTCTCCGCAGCATGTATTGGATGAGTGAACTCAAAAATCTTGCACTTGGGTTAACTAATTTTGTTGCAAATGTACCAAAGAAACGTGTTCACTTTCCCCGTTTGGCTTTCCATCTAAGGAAGTGGAAGTTTCGCATTCAAAGCACGACTTACTAGGTAATAACGTACCGAACCAACCTAAAGTGGCCAGAAATGTCTAAATTGAGAAGCTTTTTGTGCTCACCATTCATGTGATGTTGCCGTATTCTTAAGCTCATTTCCGGAAGGGCATGTTAAATGTGTTCATGCACCTCTACCGCCATGCTTCTAGCACGTGCAGTACAAACATTGCAAAGAATTGATCACATAGGAAAAAAAATGTACGGTCTCCTTCAAATTGGATTACCGTTCGTTATGACAGAAATTTGATTTCACATTTTCCACAATGATTATTGCATGGTAGGAAGTATGCCGAATCAACGGCACAAGACCTTCACCCAGACTTCCGACGAATTTGCAATTAGAAACAAGGAAATCTAACGGGTAATGTTTCGGAAATTCATTCATGTCAGATTCCCGAATGTTATATGAAAAACAACCCAGGTACTTGGTAGAAATTACTACAAGTATAAATTTATCATGAAAGAAACAACACCAAACAAATGTTTTTGAAGAAAGAATGCTAGTTGTAGCCTATTCTAGGGGTAAGTACAAAATGTTGCATTTTTTATGCAGAGGAACAACCTCTCATACGCTAATGCCATCTTACTGGCAGTAAACATTGATGCTGCGTAGTCCCTGCATGCCTTTCCTCTCTGTGCTAGCCTCTTGGCACCTTCGGCCACCACCAGCTGCAAAGCCTCGGTTAATGCCTCCACATTTGGCGAAAACATGAAGCCAAACTCATCATCCACAACAATAGTACCTTTAATGCTTGGAAACCGCGATGCCAAGACCGGCTTTCCGCTCATCATCGCCTCCATAAGTGTAAGATCAAGCCCCTGAGGCCTAAGCGTTGGATTCACAAAAATGTCGATGGCATTATAAAAAGCCCGAAGCTCAGACGGATTCATGGAACCCAAAGCTATTACTTGTGGCCCTAAATCCTTGTACCTTTGTTGCCATGGTCCAGACCCGGCCACCACCAAGTAGACATCAGGGTGACTAGCCATGAGGTTGGAAAATGCTTCATGGAGTATTGGATGACCTTTATCCTTTACCAATCTTCCAGCCACACCGAGAACTATACTTGCATTTCCTGGAACACCAATCTTGGACCTAAATTCATGACCAAGATTCAGATCTTCTCGAAATTCGTGATCATCGACACCATTGACAATAACATGCACCCTTTTACTAGGGATTTGATACACATCCCTAAGCATTTCGCCACAACTATCACTTATTGCAACATGGTGAGCGTAGTTTTTGAAGAATCTAATTTCATTCAAGACTTTAGGGATTACCCCTTGTAAGCTTCTGTTGAAAGCTGGCGACATGAGTTCGGCAGGCCTACGTGTTAAATCCTGGTAGATATTTGACTCCACGCTCTCAAGAGCTATGCCATGCCATGACACCGCTAGATTGGGAAGGTGACGAGCTAGCCAATGAGGAAGTGCCACACTCTCAGAGTGAACCACGTCGAACTGTTCACGTTCGTTCTCCTCCTGATATAGCTCCCAGGCTTTGTTGTAACGCCACCGGCCTGGTTCACCCTCGTGGTGGTGAATTTGGGGCGAAAAAGATGGACTTCCATCGGATAGGGATACAGTTGGACTTTTGTCATCGAGGGACGGGGAAGTGAAGATGTGAACCTGATGCCTGCGATGTGCCAGGGCAGTATGGAGCGTGTGGGCGTGACGCTCCATACCCCCCGGGATGGACCCCATAGGCCATTTCCTGGAGAAGACCGCGATTTTAAGAGAGACCGGTGGGGGGATATTTTCACTGAACTTTAGACGATTCCATGCGAACTCCACCTTACGCAGATCTCCAGAAAAGGGCTTGGTATGGGTGGAAAAGGTGGTGCAGATTGAAGCGGAAGGGGTGTGGAGGAGGAGGAGAGCTGGGATTGTGAAGAGAACAATGAAGAAAAGAGTTGTGGTAAGGCTGGGTGAAAGAGAGAGAATGGGCTTTTTTGGTTTGTTGATTGCCATTTTGTGTGGTGATCTTGAAAGTAGGTTTGCTTGCTAGTTTGCTTTAGATGTGAAATGAATTTAGTATGGCATTTCAAAGCTGAAAGGGTAAGGAAAGTGGGGGAACTTTATGAGAGGTAGGCACGCACTCAAGCTAGTGCATGTTGGACTGCAATTCTGCTTTTCAGTGCGTTTCTCACGCCTCTTTTTAGGAAAAAGTGGATTCTTTTGCGAACAAACTTTGTCAGCTACCCCGATCATAAGAATCTTCCTTCAATCTCACATATAGTGACAATTAATAGTCACTAAATGTCTCTAGTGACTTTTCTGTTAACACTTTCAACGACAACTCTTAACGGCATTTTTTTAGCGTCACTAAATAAAAGCCACTAGAAAGATTTGACAACCATTAATTGTCGCTATATGGAAGGTAGGAGGAAGATTCCTTCAACCCGGGTAGCAGCAAAAATTTTTCCTTCTTTTGCCTCATGTTTTACGGCTTGGTTAAATTTGATGAGCAATATCAGGATTATACATTTAGTTATTATTATTATTTTTTTTGCGAATAATGAGTTGGTTCAGCGATGTCCTCGGCCCTAATCCAAACTTCCCACCTGGGTTTCAATCGCTCGCTCAAGTTGGTAGAATGCCAAAGTCAACTTGATGGCTGCCTCAAGAAAGATGCATAACTTTGAACGCTTATTTGGACTATGGAAGGATATGCATATACCGAAAGTACTCTTGACTTTAACAACTCTCAGCCCTTACGCTAATTGGTAGTCAGCAACCTAAGGCACTCACAGGCGCTTTTTGCCTGGCCTCACAGCAGTGACAGCACCATGTGTAGCTTTGCTTGTTCTGTTTGTAAGCACTTTTAAATTGGTTAACAACTTATAATTGAAGGAATGGGTCACAGGAAGTCGTCCTAAATCTTGGCGTGATAAGCTACATACACTTGCAATATGGTTCAACCCTGAGCGCCTAAGCACCATATAACTCTTCATTGATCCCTAGCATACTGGTCCGGAAATACCATCAATTCTTCATTGCTTTTCCTTTATGTTTGTCCCAAAAAGCATAATGTATGAGGTTTTTGTGCTATTAAATTAATGGAAAACTATGATATTGTGTCTCGGCGTGGATGATGTGACTATAAGTGGCCAGAAATGTCTAAACTGAGAAGCTTATTGTGCGCACCATTCATGGGATGTTGCCTCTTTCTTAAGCTCATTTCCAGGAGGGCATGTGAAATGTGTTCATGCACCTCTACCCCCTTCTAGCACAGTACAAATATTGCAACGAATTGATCAAATCCTGAATGGTTTCTCTATGTGAAGCCATGGAGTATATTCCACATCACGTGATATACAAAGGGATCAGCATATCCCAAAAGCAAGCAACAAAGGAAAGAAAATGTATGAACACCTACAAACATTTCCATTTGTTATGACAGCATTATAACTTTGCATTTTCTGCAGTGGTGCGAATTCATTCTTATTGCAAGGCGGGAGTTGTGAATTTAATCAAGCTTGACCATGACTTCCCCCAAATTTGTAAAAAAAAAAGGAAATTAAAAGACTGATGTTTCAGAAATTCATCACCATACATGTCTGATTTTCCAATTATCAAATGGAAACACAACCCGGGAACTCAGTTGAAATTACTACAAATATAGATTTATCATGAAATAAACAACACAACACAAACGTTTTTCAAGAAAGAATGCTATGTATAGCCTATTTTAGGGGTAAGTACAAAATGTTGCAATTTTTATACAGAGGAAGAACCTCTCATAGGCTAATGCCATCTTTCTGGCAGTAAACATTGAAGCTACATAGTCCCTGCATGCCTTTCCTCTCTGTACTAGCCTCTTGGCCCCTTCGGCCACCGCTAACTCCAAAGCCTCGGTCAACGACTCCACGTTTGGAGAAAACATGAAGCCGAACTCTTCATCCACAAAAATAGTACCTTTAATGCTTGGAAACCGCGATGCCATGACCGGTGTTCCACTCATCATCGCCTCCATAAGGGTAAGATCAAGCCCCTGAGGCCTAAGCGTCAGATTCACGAAAATGTCAATGGCACTATAAAAAGCCCGAAGCTCAGATGGATTCATGGAGCCCCAAGATATGACTTGGCCCTAATCCCTGTACCTTTGTTGCATGGTCCGGACCCGGCCAACACCAAGTAGACATGAGGGTGACTAGCCATGAGGTTGGAAAATGCTTCATGTAGTATTGGATGACCTTTATCCTTTACCAATCTTCCAGCCACGCCGAGAACTATATTTGCATTTTTTAGAACACCAATCTTGAACCTAAATTCATGACCAAAATTCGAATCTTCTCCTCGAAATTTGTGATGATCGACACCATTGACAATAACATGCACCCTTTTACTAGGGATTTGATACACATCCCTGAGCTTTTCGCCACAACTATCACTTGTAGCAACATGGTGGGCATAGTATTTGAAGAATCTAATTTCGTTCAAAACAATAGGGATTACACCTTGTAAGCTTCTGTTGAAGGCTGGCGTTAAATCTTGGTAGATATTCGATCCCACACTCTCGGAGTAAACGGTAAACCACGTCGAACTGTTTACTTTCGTTCTCCTCTTGATATTGCTCCATACCCCCTGAGATATGATGGACCCTATAGGCCATTTCCTGGAGAAGACTGCGATTTTAAGAGGGATCGGTGGGAAAAAAATTTCACTAAATTTTAGACTATTCCATGCGAGCTGTGCGATATGGAGATCTCCAGAAAAGGGCTTAGTATGAGTGGAAAAGGTGGTGCAGATTGAAGTCGTAGGGGTGTGGAGGAGGAGGAGAGCTGGGATTGTGAAGAGCTAGAACAATGGAAAATTTTTTTGTGGTAAGGCTGGGTGGAAGAGAGAGAATGGGCATTTTTGGTTTCTTGTTGATTGCCATTTTGTCCGGTGATCGTGAAAGTAGGTTGGCTCGCTGATTTGTTTTAGATGTGACATGAATTTAGGATGCCATGACAAAGCTGAAAAGGTTAGGAAAGTGGGGGAATTTTATGAGATGAAGGCAAGCACTACTACAACACAAATACCTCTAACCCTTTCTTTTGATTTAAGGGTGAATTACACTAAACCCCCTGAGGTTTACACCCGTGTCTCACAAAGGACCCTAAGGTTCCAATTTCAACAACTAACACCCCAACTTTTCATTTTCGATCCAATTGGACCCAAAACTGACTTTCCGTTACAAGAGCTGTGGATGGCCGTAGAGATGTCAAAGGGCCGGGCTTGGGCCGGCCCAGCCCAAGCCCATCGGGCCTGCTAACGGGCCGGGCCGGGGCTGGGCCAAGAGAGGGGGAAAACGGGCCGGGCCGGGCCTGGCGAAGGGAATCCTAGGCCTGGTCCAGGCCCAGGCCCTAAGCCCAATATTTAGGGCCGGGCTTGGGCCGGGCCCGGGCCCTTTTTTTTTTTTCATGTTATTCAATTTTAAAGATAGGGAGTTTTAGATGCATATTACTTAAATGACCGGTCTGAACTGTTGAAACTTTGATTAAATCTTATTTAACATGCGCAACTTTCACAAAATGTTTTAATAGTAAACCAACTTCAAATTAATCAACCTAATGTTCTCAAAAATGAGAAAGTGATGAGGGCAAGCTTTGCTGATGTTTCTTGTTAGCAAATACTCAGTTTCTAGGGTTCTTTAAGTGGAAGAAACTTGCAAAGGCACAATGGAATGGCTAAGATCAGCAAGTTAGGAATATCTTACCTAACAAACTTCTTGATAAAGCCTAATAACCCTGCAATTTCTTTATTCCAAATGTACAGTTTCTGAGCCCAAGGGCTAATGTAAGAATGTTTGCGAGAATATCGTTGATGATGATCTCTCATCGTGAACATGTATATTTCGCAGATTTGTTATCTCTAAACACAGATTTTCTAAAAGTTATTTCAACAACATTTGAGATTGCCACCATTAAATCTTAGAAGTCTCTGGCTAAAGGTGTTCATTATAATAAATGTGTTCATAGGCCCTCCTCCTTTTATCCGGGCTTGGGACCGGCTGCTTGTAAACAAACAGGCGAAGTTACCTATTTTTTTATATATACAAAAAAATATATATCTTGCGTGTAAAAAATTATTTTATATATATGGAAAAAAGTATATTTTGTGAAAAAATTTATTCTTAAAACTCTAACAATCAAAATAATAATGCATGTCTATCCAAAATATCAGCAATCAAAGATCAAGAAATCTGCAACGTCAACCAAAAGGATCAAAAGAGGAAAATAAAAACAAATTACCTAATCATCCGGAAGTACTTCAATATCCGAGTCACTGCTCTTCCTATCATCAATCGGTTTATCTTGCTCGCGGTATTTCGCATCAAGATAATCCTTCCAACATACACATAGCTCGAGCGACTCGGGGTTAAGACGACTCCTCCTGTCATCCAAAACCCTCCCGCTTGCTGAAAATGCCGACTCTGAAGCAACCGTGGAGGCTTGCACTGGCAGTACATCCCGTGCAATTTGGGATAAAGTTTTATACATGTTTTGATTTTGTTTCCAAAAATTTAACAAATTAAAATTAATCTGTTCTTGCCTTGATAAATCAGAATAATGATCAGTATTTGCATATACACCAATCTCATTAAAAGAGGAAAAATTATACGAACCTCCCGAATTAGAAGTACCTTCACCTGGTAGTTGTCTTGCTACTAGATGTTCAAAGCCTTGAAGGTATGGCGCATAATACCTCTCAGCAGTGGATGATGATGTAGCTCGCCCGCGCACGTCAGCAGAATTACGATAGAGGTTGAACAAGTCCTCAAACCTCTTGCTCACTTTTGCTGTGAGCAAGGTTGTGTCATCTGCTGTGTAGCGCATTAATTTCGATATCTCTTGTATCGAGGCGTTCACGCCATGCAACTTTAACCTAGGATCTAAACAAGTAGCCACAGTAAAAATAGCAGGCAGTTTCTTCCAATATTTATTAAATTTTTGATCCATCACTTGTACTATTTCCCTAAAGGGTCCTATATATCTCCATTTTGTTAACATTGTAGCCATCTTCAGAATTTCTATTACAGCGAGAGGAGAGGTGGGATAGTACGTACCAGACAATAAATTGGTAGACGTGTAGAATACCTCCAAAAATTCAGCTAGGTATGTGGCCATCTGCCATTCCTCTTGAGTTGGCAAGCCGGCTGGGAACTGGGTTAGTAGAAAATGCGTGTAGACTTCTCGGTATGCCAGAATGTGTAAAAGCATGTGGTATGTAGAGTTCCACCTGTGGACCACATCTGTAACTGCTCTCCTGCGAGGCATATTATATTGAACACACAACGTTTTAAATTGTTGTGTTCTCAAACTCGAGCCGTTAACATACGCTGTCATACCCCTCATTTTGAGCAGAATATCTCCTGCAGCACCTAAACCATCTTGAACAATTAAGTTAATAATGTGACAAACACAACGAACATGAAATAATTCACCATCAAGTACAGGTTGAAGCGTCTCCTTTAAAGCTGCAACAGCAGCTTTATTATTAGAAGCATTATCAAAACTAACACTCATAATCTTATCCTTAATTTTAAATGTGTTGCATGCTTTTAATATAAGAGTAGCAATGTTCATTCCATCGTGCGGATAAGGGAAGTGCTCGAAAGTGATGATTCTCTTGTGCATAACCCAATCTGCATCAATCCAATGAGCGGTCACACAAGAATAACTAACAAAAGTATAAGGAGATTGCTAAATATCAGAAGTAAGACTAACTTTACCGTCAAATTTATCGAAATAATCGATAAGGCGTGCTTTGGCAGCCTTGTACTGTCGGAGTGCATCGGACCTCGTTGTGTTTCTATGAACCTTTTTGTACAAAGGTTGAACGTAGGTGTTCATATATCTAGAGTGCTTAGGATTATCGGCAAAAGAAAAGGCTTGTTCATCGTGAATAACAAATTCAGCGAGACCGTCTCTTTGCTCTCGCTGATTATAAACAAATAACTTACCGTCAAAAGATAATTGCGTTTGGGTAGGTTCGACGTGGCCTTGTCGAGGTGCACACTGAGGGTAATGCCTGTTAAGATGTCCATTACCACTACCAGTCGAAAATAATTTAAGACAGTACTTACATTGAGCTTTTCGGATGTCGTCCACCGTAATTAAGTCGAAATGATTCCAACACTCGGCTTTCTTCTTTTTCCCCCTTTGGACTTCTGGCACGTTATCGGAGGCATTGCTCGGCCCTTCTTCATCATGAGCAGGCATAGGGTTGAGATTATGCCACTGAGTAGTAGCTTCGCCAACCGAGCTGCGTCCTTGACTATAATGCGGGGGGTCTTCATCAGGCGTGTATTCAAAATCTGGAATGTTTTGATTGAACTCCCAATTGGCTTGGGTATCTATCATAGAGCCTGTACTCATTCGTCCACGAACGAATGGTTGTGTTGGTGCTTGGATTGGTGTTTCTGATGGCCGTGGCGCTGGCGCTTGTGCTGGTGGTGGTGCTTGCGATGATGATGATTTCTTTCGTGATGACGTTGCACGCCTCATTTTGTTCAATAATCCAGACATATTTCACGCTAAACTTTGTAAGAGTAACTAAATACACAAGTATAAGAGTAGTAATAAGAAATAACAATTAAAAGAATGAACGAGTAACAAATATTAGAGAGTTAGTAATTAAAAAGAATTTAGCAAGACTAGTAATTAATAAACAAGAGTACTAATTAGTAAATACTAGTAGTAATTAAAAGAATGAACGAGTAACAAATATTAGAGAGTAAGAGTAATTAAAAAGAATTTAGCAAGACTAGTAATTAATAAACAAGAGTACTAATTACTAAATACTAGTAGTAATTAGCAAGACTAGTAATTGGAGAGGAAACTAGTAGCAAAGCTTGTTGTGAGAGTAAGAAGAGAGTAAGAAGATTGGTGTGAAAAATTGGAGAGAAATGGTGTGAATTTATAGATTTTAGAAACTTCACAAAAGACCAAAATACCCCTACAAACTATCCGTTTATAGTTGTTGGGGAGGGTAAGAGTGTAAAGGAGTTGAAAAATATAGGTTAGACTAAAATACCCCCCAAACTAGCCGTTATATAGTTGTTGGGGGGGTAAAAGTGGAAGTTTGGAAAAGGGGGAGAAGAAAGGGGGGGAAAAGCAAAAGATTCAAAAAATGGTGGGGCCAAAACCGGGCCAAAAACCGGGCCGCAGACCGGGCCAGGTAACCGGGCCAAGCCCGGGCCGAAACCGGGCCGAAACCGGGCCGGGCCGAACCCGGGCCAAAACCGGGCCGTGCCGGGCCGGGCTGTTTTCCAGATTTTTCAGGCCTGGTCCAGGCCCAGGCCCCAGGCCCTATGTGTGCGGGCCGCTACTGTTCATCCACGGGGCCGGGCCAGCCTGGGCCGAAACCGGGCCGGGTCGGGCCAGCCCGCGGGCCGCCCGGCCCGTTTGACAACTCTAGATGGCCGTTACCCATGAGGGGCATTTTCGGTAACCAACAACATTAAAGCATTTGGAGGGAAACGGGTTCTTGTTCCCGCCACACTCTCTCCTCTGCACACACACACACATATACTATCCCGCAGTCTCTCTCTCTCTCCCTCTCTCTCCCTCCTTCCCTCTCTCTCTCTCTCACACACACAAACACACATATACTACCCCTGTTAATATGAAAATGGAAGGGAACGTGTGTTTCTGTGGGAAAAATGCAAAGCTTAGGACCTCTTGGACAGATGCAAATCCAGGAAGGAGGTTTCTTGGTTGTGAAAAGTACCGGGTAATTGTTAAAAATTTGTAGGTTGCATGTTTATGTCTTGTGTGGCATACAGTTTTACAATTTGCATAATAAGGGAATGTTGAATATGCAGGTGAATGGAGGTTGTGGATACTTCATATGGCTTGATCCACCTTCCAATGAAAGATTAAGGGCTACGATTAGAGGGTTACTCAGAAAAATCAAAAGGCTAGGAAGGCAGGCAATGATTTGGAAGCTCATGTTGCTAGTGACATGGCTGATGGTTGCAGCTGTGTGGTTTAAGAACCTAAAGTTAGAGACTGGGGCAGAGGAACCACTTCCCACTTCCCACTTCCCAGTTAGCAGGAAGTGGAAATGGAATGGAATGAAGTGGAAATGGAATGAAAATTTATGTAGAGTATCTCCCCTGTATTTTTGTATCTGTGCAAATGTAGGGATGTGTTGGAGAGGGTATGTGTAAGTTGAAGTAAAAATGAAATGAAATTTGCATTTGGCAAAATATTTGTGCAATGGCTAAGAAATCTGCCCTTTACTTTTGTATCTATGCAATGGCTAACAAGCCAAAACACAACAACAAACACAACCTGCCTTGCCTTGCCAATATAATGACAAAAAACACAACTTGTACATTCCAACATATATAAGAATAACAAACCACAAACACAACTTCAAAAATATTTACTTCATGTAAATACCTGCCAAATGTTTTCCAAAGTATTAAATATTAATCCAACAACATTTACAAAGGTAAACTTCATCTTCACAACAAAAGTACATAAGTAACACCCCTGACTTCACAATCCCTTAGCATTGTCTTAACATTACAAATTTCAACCACACAACCCCCCTATTAACACAAAATGGAAATGATCAAATTTTGCTTCTTCAATCTCTTGACTTGTCACTGGCTTTTGTCCTTGCACTTACACCACTTGCACTTTGGCTTGCATTGATCCCTGCTCTAAGTGATGAGGCAGTGACCACATTCCTTCCATTGATCATGTATGATGCAGGCCTAACTTGAATATTTCCAATGTTTACCATAACAGGTGGTGGCTGTGGTGCAGCCCTAAACATCCCATATATAGGTCCACTATGGTTGTCTGATCTCATAGGTAATGGTTGACTTGAACTCATCCTCTGCTCACACAAAAACTAAAAACATGAGATATGGTAAATTGAAAAAAAAAATCACACAATTAAACATTTAAAAAATTAGTACTTACCTGACTCAAATTCTGACTTGAAGTCCCTGCCAAGTTAGGTTGAGTTGAATGCTGCATGTTGACATTTAGTGTAGCAGGTTGCATGTTTACTTGGTGTGTGGCATGCTGCAGCTTAAAGAAATGGGACCACTGAGATGGGACCACTAATTTTTCTAAAAAACAGGACAAGTAATGAGGCCACTAATTAAAAAAACAGTATGCCACTAATTAAAAAAATAGTATGTCATAATACCTTTGGTCTAGTTGTCTCACTTTGCTGTGCACCCCCTCTTTCTGCCCCCTTTCCTGCCTTTCTCATCTGCAACATTATTAAAGGCACCACTGAGTACACATAAGGACAATAACCCACTAAAAATATGCACAAATAAGTAACTTACAGGTAGCTTCACTCTGCCCTGCCTTGCCCCTATGTTTCCTTGCCTTGTCCCTGCATTTTCCTGCCTTGCTCTTTCATTTATCTGCCTTGCACCTTCACTTCCTTGCCTTGGCTCCTGAGTTTCTCTCACTGTATTCCCAGTACTTACCCCTCCATCATTTAGAACTGAACCTTGACTGCCCTACCCTTCTGCCTTCTTTCTCTTAGCACATGTTCTTCTGTTGTGCCCAAGGTTTCCACACAATGAACATTTCACACAGTCAGGCTTGGGATGCAGTTTGAAAGGGTTTTCAGCCACTTTACTAGGCTCATGTACACCTCTTCTTCTTACTAGCTTAAGTCTTCTAGGCTGCACTCTATGGTGGGGAGGAAGAATCTTAGGTAAGGCACTATTATTCCACATTTCTTGACCATTCAAAGCATGAATTACTTGTCCATAAGCTTTCATGTAGATCTCTTTCTTGAAAGCCTCATGGACATAATTGTCAGGGTCTGTGCCTGCCTGAAACATTGCTGCTACAGCATGTGAACATGGTATCCCAGTCAAATCCCACCTCCTACATGAGCAAGTGTGATGCTCCAAATGCACTACATACTGAGACCCATTTGTCCCTCTGATTTCATATTCCCCATCCCCAGATCTTAGTGCATAGAAATAACCAGCAGCCACCTTAGCCTTCTCAATCTTGCTTTCAACCCTAGGCACATACTGAGACAAGCTTCCAAATCTTTTTAAGGCTTTCTCTCTTTTCTTCCTTAGCCTAGTCATTAGATACACCCTGATCCACTCCAACATACTTAGGATAGGCAGACATCTTGCTTGGACAATTTTACTGTTAAAACTTTCATTCAAGTTATTTGTCACTTGGTCACATTTGGTGTAAGTCTGGAAATGGGACCTACTCCACTGATGTGGTGGCTTATCACTCAACCATTTAAAGGCATCAGGGTTTATGGTGTTCATCTTTAACATATGGTTCTTAAACCTCTGAACATAACTTGCTTTTGAGCAATCCCATAGACAATCTTGAAGAGCCTTGCCCCTAAACTCATCTTTGAAATTCTGGAGAACGTGCATTGCACAGTACCCATGTTCTGAAGTTGGGACTACATCTTCAAGAGCATTTACTAGCCCTTTTTGCTTGTCAGACATCCATGTCCATCCACTGAAATTAACAATGCCTAAGTCTTGCACAACTAGCTCTATAAACCATTTCCATGATGCTGTGTTTTCTATTTCTACCACAGCATATGCAAATGGATACATTCTATTATCTCCATCAACCCCAACTGCAGTTAACAATTGCCCTGGATATGGTCCCTTGACATGACACCCATCAAGACCAATGAATGGTCTACAACCTTCTAACAGACCCTTTTTAAGACCACCAAAGCATATGTACAACCTCTGAAAAACCCTATCAGGCAAATCTTAATCTATTTTAACCACAATTGTGCTCCCTGGATTGCTTCTCCTCAACTCCTCACAATAATCCTCTAATTTGGCATATTGCTCAGAAATAGACCCCTCCATCATCTTCTTGGCCTTAACCCTAGCTCTGTAGCATTTTGCCCTGCTTAGTTTCACACCAAAATCTCTTTTAACTCTCTCCCTCATTAAATGTACAGGCCATTTTGGATTAGACCTAAAGTCATCAATGTATCTTTGAGCTAACCAAGTTGAGTTAATAATCCAATTTTTATCCTTTTTGCCACATGTGTGCTCAGGACCTAATGTCTTAATCTGAACAATGTGTTCACTATGCATGTAAGAACCATATATCATCCACTCACAACCCTCAGCTGCACATTTTGCCCTGATTCTATACCTCTCATTCTTTATCATCTTCAAGACTTTCCCCCATTTAGCTGCATGACTGTAAATAGCATCTCTCAACTCCTTGATGCTAGAAAACATCATCCCTACCACAAAAGATGGTTGCTCATAATCTGTTCTTTTATTATACTCAGGATACATGGCTACACTCTCAACCTCACCATCACTATGTATAAAATTGTACTTGATCTCATCTGTATCTGCATATTCGATCAGTTGAAGTACTTTGCCCTTCCACCCTTTTCCCAACATCTTTGTCAACACCAGCCCATTCACTATCATCATCTATGTTCTTGTCAAACATACAATCATCTTCATAACTAGTTGACTCACCTTCATAGTCAGGATCAGACACAATCTTAGTGTCTTCACTAACATCATCACCACCCACATCCCTAACACCACCTTGACCACTGTCAACATTATCCTCTTCACTTTGTTCCTCATCAGTGGCTACTTCATCCTCACTTGCATCATCACTATTCTGTTGACTAGCAGAATGTACACTTAGCACCTCCACAGTATCAGATCCCAAGTCATTATCAACTCCTTTGTTAATACGCTTAACACCATTTGGATGGGTAGTATAAATGTCAACAACTCTACTTCTAGGCAAAGACTCAACCATGTAGAGAATGCAGTCATCAACTGCAATGTGTATATATGCCTCTCCTAAGGGCTCCTTGAAATAATACCCTAGAAACCCTTCATACCCTAAAGCCTGACCCATGTCATCAAACCATAACAAAGAGATTCTATCACTTGGGACATAGTAAAAAAAGGTGATACTTCCCCCTACATAACTAGTGGTTTGCTGAGTTTTAAATTCACCACCATGATGTACTCTGAGGGTAAACAATGAAGACCTTGGACCTGAGCATAAAAGAAAAAAATTTGGCAACATTTATTGTCTGCCTAACAGGGGACAGTAAACTATAAAATTGACCTATAAACTATAACAAACATGTGGTGGTTGACCACCACATGTATCAGGCTATCAAAGCACTGTAGAAGTAAAAGTAATGCCATGATCATATATAGACAAAGACCCATTCGTATATCACTGAAAAAGTTGCACTACATAAAGCATGCACTTGCTTATTTTTTAAAATTAACCACAGATAATCACAAATACATACACAATAACATATTCTAAATAGCAATCACATGACAGAAACAAGAAAAAAAAAACCATTCTGTCACATTTGCACGTATGCCATCACAAAAAAGTATTTTACGTAACAGAAAAAATGCATATTGCCAATTTCATCAATGAATCACAATGAAAAACCTAAAATGTTACTCGATTGCATACTTAAAACTTAAAAAACCTAAAATGTTAATCGGTTGCGTACTTAAAACTTTAAAAACACTAGATTTTCACTCGATTGCATACTTAAAAACCCTAAAATGTTGAGCATACAATGGTCGTTTTACATAATCGAACGTACCGTAAACTGGTGGATCATCCTCTGGTCCCCTCATATACTGCAGCACATCATCCATTGAAGATCCAACAAGAAACGCCTTGATCGTCCTCTGGTCCCCACGAAATCAAACCCTAAACTCAATTTTGTGCCCTAGATTGTGATGGTAGTGCGATCAGATTTGATCGTTCAAATTCTGTAGGTGTTTTCTCCTTTTTAGCTTAAGTGTTTGTTTAACTACATTAAGATTTGACAAATTTGCCCCTAAAAAATATCACGTGAGGTGCACATAGCGACGGCCATCCACAGCTCTTGTAACGGAAAGTCAGTTTTGGGTCCAATTGGATCGAAAATGAAAAGTTGGGGTGTTAGTTATTGAAATTGGAACCTTAGGGTCCTTTGTGAGACACGGGTGTAAACCTCAGGGGGTTTAGTGTAATTTACCCTTGATTTAAAGTCAACAAAACAATAACTATTCAAGCTTGATCTCCACTCTCGAGCTCACTGATCTTCACGTCCAAGCACTTGAAAGGGTAGAAACCTTTTCTAGAAGCACACTTAATCTTATTGGAGGTCCGACTCTTATATTTCTCTTTTCTTTAATTTTTTTTCTAATTTCAACTATTATATCTGAAAACATAACAATAATACTTAAGTTTGAGCAAGATGTTAACTACCAGTTTCACTCACGTAGTAATTTAGCTCTCTAATGCCAATCTTTTTCACATAGCAAAAAGAAAATATCCAAAAGTGACTTTTGTAATTGATTATAGAAATGATTCAGGGACAACATCAAGGTAACAGACCTTTCAAGCTTTTTAACTATTGGATGCAGCATACAAATTCCCTCAGTTGTTGAAATCAATTTGGACTATAAATATAGATGGTGATGCTTGTCATCAACTTAAAGAAAAAACTAGAGAAATTGAAAGCAGTATTGAAGCAGCTAAATAGAAAATACTATAGTAATATCTCAGAAAGAACTGTTACCAAATTCAAAGAATTGCAGGACATTCAAGGCTAGATCCTACAACACTAGAATCCAAGCCTTATAAAGACAGAAAAGGAACTTCACATATAGTATTATCACTTAGTGTAGACTAAGGAGGCATTTTCTCATCAGAAAGCAAGAATTAAGGAATTGAAGCTTGGGGACTGCAATACAACATACCTTTTCAGGAAAATGCAGATACACGAGACACATAACAAGATTCTTGCAATCAAAAATTTTGAATGGTGAGCAAGTGGTTGGTGCACCAAGTAGCTATACAATATTTCTCAAAATTTCTAGGAAGTACAGGGCCACATCAACCACAGCTAAGCGAAAGATTGAATACTGTGATTAACAAGCATATATCATAAAGAGAAAAGGATATGATGGCAGCCCTAGTGGATGACCAGGAAATTAATTAAGGAAGCTTTTTTCTCTCTTAAACCAAACAAGGCACCAGGGCCAGATGGATACATTTCTAGTTTTTTTAGAAAATTTGGGAAATGGTGGGGCATTATGTGATAACTGCAATGAAATAAATGCTAAACATGGATAAGGCTATCAAATTCTTCAATAACACAAGTCTAACCTTAATTTCCCTCGTCCTAATAGTATATATGAAGAAATTTAGGCCAATAGCCTACTGTAATGTGGTATACAAAGGGGTCTCAAATATCCTTTGTGCCAGAATTAAGTGTTCTTCCAAAAGTGCTCACTATATTAGAAGGTCTGCTTTTGTAGCAAGGAGAAATATAGCTGATAACATAGTTTTGGTTACAAAAGGCTTATGATTCAGTTGGGTGGAATTTCTTAAAGTTAATTTTGGAAGTAATGCAATTCCCTACCAAATTTATAGATTGGATTATGTAGTGTTCACTACGGCTAGATTCTACATAAATCTAAATGGGAATATGGAGGGCTTCTTTGCTAGTTCAAGAGGACTGAGGCAAGGTGGTCTTATTTCTCCGTACATCTTCTCGCTGGTAATGGAGGCTTTCTCTGGGCTGCTGGATACATACACACAAGATCCTTCATTTTCCTATCATCCAAAATTCCAAGACTCGAATATTAATCACTTGAGTTTTGTAGATGAACTTTTCTTGATAGCCAAAGCAAAACCGCAGTTCACTCATGATCATCAAGCAAGTGTTGACAGTATTTGAACAACCCTCTAGACTAGCACCTAACCTCGGTAAGAGTGCTATCTACATGGCAGGAGTGGATGAAGACACTGCAGTACCATTAGCTGAGATTGTTGGTATTCCTAGGGAAAATGTTCCGGTAACCTACTTGGGAGTCCCCTTGATATCAACAAAATTACTCTATAAAGATTGCAAAGTTCTAGTGGAAAAACTCATAAAGAAGAATACAAGCTGAGCTACAAAGTACCTCACATATGCTGGCAGGATTCATCCTGCCACCTCTCTATTGGTAAGTATGTAAGTTTATTAGAGTACTATTTTTTTATTGCCAAAAAAAATAATAAATCGTGTTGAAGGAAGAATTAGAGCTTTTGTTTGGCATAGAAAAGATACCAAGTGTACTAGGGCAAAAGTTGCCGGGAAAGACCTCTATCTTCCAAAAAAAGAAGGGGGAATAGGACTGAAGAGACTGGTTGAATGGGATAAACCCACGATTTGCAAGCACTTATGGGATTTAGCCCATAAAAAAGACTCACTCTGGGTTAATTGGTGTCACACTTATGTCATAAAACAAAAACATTTGTGGATATTTAAACCCCCTGTGGAGATCTCCTGGACAGGGTGTAAAGTAATGAAGAACAGAGAGCAATTTAGAGCATTCTTCAGATATCATGTGGGTGATGGTAAAGATACTTGAATGTGGCTTGACAGATGGATGTTTGAGGATACTATTCTCAGATTTGGGCCAAGAATATGATGTTGGATTGAATATTAATAGTAAAGTTTGTGATATCATCCACCTGAATTCATGGAGATTACCCAATATTAGGTCAAATGAGTTGAGAATGTTACATCAGTTACTGGAAAATGCACCTAGGCCTGATTCTGCTGCCAACTTACACCCAAAGGAAAAGTTTACTATCGGTACAGCCTAGGATGTAACATTCCGAGGTGTGCCATGATTTTATGGCTCCTTTGCAAAGGTGGTATAAGAACAAAGAGCAAGTTAAAAGGCGTGGAATATTACTCAGGAGGATACATGTGCAATGTGCTGCAAATATCCTGAGACAGTAGATCAACTGTTCATAAAGTATACATATGCGCGCACAGGAATTATTGAAAGAGGTACTTAGCAAGTTGTAGTGTCACATAACTTTGGATTCCTGACTGTGTCCTTAAGTAGAAGGTTCAGAGGGAAGAGTTTAAAAGTTAAGCTAAGCTACAAGCTAGCTGTAGCAATCACTGTCTATGGCTTATGGAAGGAAAAAAATGCAGGGATTTTTTAGTACAAATGTGTTACGGTGCATGGGTGTCTATACGTTATCCAACGGTGGACAAAATATAGAGTACATAGCTGGAATAAAACTCCAATAACAGAGAAAAACAGGGTGATATGTCACGCATGACAGATTGACACTCGGAGAATTTTCAAAGAAGTAGATTAGAGGAATTTTTGCCAAGGTTCATGTATATGTAAAAAGTATAGTTAATTTGTTGTAATGAGCTGTAAATAGTTTGAGCCATGAATTCAAATACAAGGACTTTTGACCCCAAAAAAAAAAAAAAATGAAGAAGAAGAAGAAAAAAAAAAGAAAAAGAGAAAAGAAAATCCTCCAAGAATTGATTTAGTTCCTCAACATACAAAAGTGACTCCGAAAGTCAACGTGATGGCTGCCTCAAGATAGAAGCATCAGTTTGAATGCTCCTTTGGATTAATTAAGGATGCATATACCGGAAGCGCTATTGACTTTAAGAATTCTCAGCCCTTATGTTAAATGGTTCTCAGCAACATAAGGCACTCGCAGGTGCTTTTTGCTTGGCCTCAAAGCACCATATGTAGCTTTGCTTGTTCTGTTTGTAAGCACTTTAATTTGGTTATATCTCTACTTGTCCCGAAGGGGCTTATAATTAATGAAGGAATGGTACACCGGAAGTCGTCCTAAATCTCGGTGTTGATAAGCTACATAGACTTGCATATTGTTCACCCCAGCTTGATAGCCTAAGCATCATATAACTCTTCATTGCTCCTTAGCATGTTCGTCCCAAAACTTTATCCTCTTTTGCCGTCTAACCCGTCGTTGTTTTTCGTCTAGGCTGTCCCAATTGATGCGTGGTGCATGATATTTTTCTCAAAAGCAAATGCCAATTTTGACCAACGATACTAATGGAACACCACGATATTACGTCTTGGCATGTGTGATGCAACTTTAAACCGGTTAAATTCTATTAAGGTATGATGAAAATGTTTTAGATGAACCTTAAACTATATAATTATCACATTTACCCTGTAGTTGCAGAGGTTAAAAAATAATAGCACATCAAAAAAATTCATACGTGAGTGATGATATACGTATTGATCAACCTAATGTGGTGCCTAATATGTCTAGAATGGTACATCAAGCAAGGAGAATTCCACGCACTAAGAGGAATATGGTCAATGACCAAGAATTTGAAATCTGTATACGTGGGGTTTTGTATTAAGACTTTTAGCGACAAATCTTGGCCGTCGGTTAAAGCCTAAAGATCCGTCCCTAAAAGTATTTTTTTTCTTTTAGCGACGGATATCCTGTCGCTACAATCCGTCGTTAAAACTACTTTTTGTTAAAAAAATTACTTTTAGCGACGAATTACATTCGTCGTTAAGGACATACTTTTTTTTTTTTTGGAAATACTTACTTTTGTGTAATGTACATTGTGTATCAACTTCACACCAAAACTCCCACCATCCACTCCTTAGAAATTGCCCAAGTCCCAAACAATCCGCAGCCTTTCACAATGTCATTATAGATAAATTACAGCTTCAATTTCCTAAATTAAACATAAATATTTTGTGAAAATAATATACCATCCAAATATATTTACATAGGCAGCTAGGGATGCCATCAGTTGAGTGCGTTTATTTTAGGTATGCACGATTGAGAACAATTATGCTTTCTCCTAAACATCTTTAAGAAACAAAGAAATTGTTTCGGCAATAGTACCACCCTCTAATGTCTATATGCATCCAATATTTACATACTACATATGGGACTGAAAACTTAATTAGCCTTTGGAGCTAACAGTTACTGGAGAGTGTTTCCAGTAAATCCGACCTCCATTGTCCCTCCCCCCTTTGGCAGGACCTACATTTCTTCCGGTTTTTGGCGTTGGTGTTGCTGGCCACTGCCCACAAGTGATTGCCATGTCCTTGAAAAGTTGCAAGCCTTCAAGAGTATCGATGATGGCTGGCATTTTCGGCCTGTCTTTAGGGTTCAAGCTCACACACTGTAATGCTATAAAGGCCATCTCCTTTGCTCCTTTGACAGAATACTGCCCACCAAGCCTAGGGTCCATGATGCAGCGCAACCGACGACTACTAGTCAAATAGGGTCTTGCCCAATCAACAAGGTTTTGCTCGGTCTTTGCCCTCGTCTTGTCCATTGCTCTTCTTCCTGTCATTAGTTCTAGCAGCACCACTCCGAAGCTATAAATGTCACTTCTGGTGGTTAAGTGCCCTGCATTAATGAAGTCGGTCGATCAGTTCATTTAATTAGTAATTAGTAACTATTCAACCCCCTTAGCACTTCTTTCTTTGTGATTAAGAAGGTACCTGTGCTGACATATTCAGGGGCAGCATATCCATAGGTACCCATCACTCGTGTGGTGACATGAGTGTTTGATCCTTCAGGCCCCATAGTTGCAAGTCCAAAATCTGATAATTTGGCATTGAACTCCTGAAAAAAGAAGAAAGTATATGTTCATATATGGTATCCTTTTCCCAACTCAAATTGTGGAGAAGATGAGAATTGCGTACAGAATCTAGCAAGACATTGGAAGTCTTGAAATCGCGGTAAATGACAGGCTTCTCGGCACCATGCAAGAAGGCGAGGCCTTTGGCTGCTCCTATAGCAATCTTCAATCTTGTGCACCATGGCAGGGAAACTGAGAGTCCTGCAATGCAGTCATCATGGTAAAAAAATTGGGGTTAGTTACCAGGGTAAACATGATGTGTATGTGTTGCCTAAGATAGAACATACTCTTGAATAAATGGTTTTCCAAGCTACCCCGGGGCATGAACTCGTATACGAGAAGACGCTCTTCATCCTCACAGCAATATCCAATCAGTTTTACCAAGTTTGGGTGCCTAAGCTGCCCTAAAAATATCACTTCAGCCTTCAAATGGGGGAAAAAAAAACATATATGTTAGCAATCGTCATCATTTATCTTTGTTGTCACCTTGTAAAAGATAAAACGGAAGAAAGAGAGATTTATTTTCCACCTACATCATGGATTTAGAGCAGTTAACGCATGTTAAAGGCTAACTTCCACCGTGTATTTCAAATCCAAAGAGCTTTCGTTGGACGAACAAATAGAATATGGTATTTTGACTTGGAAGCTCTCTTTGGTTATGGGAGTTGATAACCTCGCTCCTGTTTCCATTAATTATATTTACTTTTGTCACTTAAAATGTTTGATAACCCTTTTGATGCCCTTTAGTGACACTAGATGTGATTTTTAGAGACAAAAGTTAGTGTAAATAAATAAAAGTGGAGGACTCATATCAATGCCCTTATGGGTGTTGTCACAAAGATTGTTATTTTGGGCTTTGGTAGTCTAATCCAAACACCAAGGATGGGCAAGTCTACAACTCTAAGCCTGTAATAAGACAAAAGAAACTGAACCCTTTTGAACACGGCCCAAAGAAAATTTGACGTCTGCACTATTTTGATATTGGGCTATATAAAGTGTAGTTCTGACTGCTCTGGCTTGGCATGAAGTGGAGCAGGTGAAGTTTCAGGTTTTTGGGTCAACCGTCCTAGTCCAAAATAGCCTGTTGATCAGGATTTTAACATGAGTTGTATGCAGAAATTGGTCCCAAGTTTCTTGGTCCTAGCAACTTTAGTGGCTAAACGAGAACAAGCTAGAGTGTTACCAACTTTTTTGTTTTGTCTATATACGAAAAGCAGAAGTTGTTACAATCTACCGATTCCCAATCACACTGGCATGCAGCTAAAAGTCTTTGACATGTTTTTGGTTGAGTATTTGATGAGGCCTCAACAAGTAACGGGATATAATTTGACTGCAAATCGACTTGTAAACATTGATTTACAAACTCTCCATATAATGCTAAATGATAGCCACAAAGTATATTTAACTAGTGACTTTTAATTAATTATACTAAAAAATATTGTTAAAAAATGTTGCTAAAGATATCTATAAAAAAAAGTCATTATTAATTGTCAGCGACAATTAGGAATATAGATTATTCTTACTAACAGGTTACGGTCAAAATCTTTTCATAAGTAATATCGTTGCATCTTTTTTCCTTTTTATTCTACTTTTCTGGACATGAACTAAACTCCAGGGCTCTCGACTACATATCACCAAATTTATTGTTTACGCCGTAAATATTTTGTTTCGAATAGATTTTTGCTGCAACGCGGGTGGTAGCCTACTCTTATATGGTCACCATTCGATATGCTGGTGGCATCTTTGCAGATATCTAAAATGACTATTCTTACCAGCATATTAAAAGCCGCTAATCGTATTTAGCGACCATCATTTGTAGCTATACGAGGTCTTGTATACTTTTCTTAAAACTCGGGTTTTCTTTTTCAGCATGCTAATATATTGACAAACTTACTAGTAGGTAATTGAGTGAGGTTTCATACTCCCATCTAGTATTTGTCCAGGCAAGAAGAAGATCATGAACGACAATAAGGTAGAGGGATGGATCAAACGTGAAAACAACATAAATATGTAAAGGCATCTAAAGTAAGTGACAGGGATGATGCATGGAAACATAGTAGAGCCAAACATAGAGCGTCTTACAAGCCATTCGCGATGACCTTGGAGACCTTCAATATCAAGAAGCTTAACAGCAACAGCCTGAACCTTCAGACCCGGCCTCAAACTCTCGTCAACATAACCCTTGTACACCTTCCCAAACCCTCCTTCCCCTAGCAAGAAATTGCTTGAAAAATTCTGCGTAATAGCACGCAACTCACCGTGCTGAAAATCAAACAAGTCAGGTCCAAAAGACTGTGCAAGGTCCTCGTTGATCCGAATCGACGAAGAACGGCTCAAGTCAGAAAAGGAAATGCGCCGGAACGACGGCAACGGCGCGACGTTCTTCGAAAAGTCCGACCTCGACGTCCGGCAACGGCTGAAGTTGCCGAAAATCGTCTGGTCCTCGGCCGAACAGCAGTTTGCCGTGAAGGGTCTCCAGGGTTTTGAGTCCTTCATAATTATTGAAGGATAAGGTTTAGGGCTGAGGAGGAATATATTGAGTGGTAACCATGTGATTACCTAGAAAACAGGCTTTGTCATTCTGAATGGAGAAGATATTCTTCAGTCTAACTGCTCCAACCACTCTGCTAAATGAGGGTGCTTTTGTTCTAATCTTTCAAGTTGAGGTATTGTTTTTGTGACTTGATTTGGCAGTATATCACCTGCGTAGCGTCTTCATGCAAAAGGATTCGATAGAGTATAGGGGCCAAATGTCACCTTAGCGGGGCCTTGGCTCTCAAGCAAAGGAAGCAGACAGTTTCAGTGTGAAGGATATAGCCTGATATCAGCCAATCAAATAGTACTTAATTGGCCTTAGTGGGTAGTTAGGTACCAAACGCAGCATAGAATAATATCCCCAGGAGGCAACTTTGCAAGCACCTTTTCAAACTTGGGCCACCAGAAAAAGGCAAGAATATATCGTGTCGTACAAGTATTCTTGATTTTCTGTTTGGTCACTCTCGGCCTATACTACAAGTACACGATGAGAACAACACTACTCTCCTCCTTTTGATCTTGAATATTCGGTGCTCCATCAAACTGAAACCCGTCTGACCTTTCACAAAAAGGAAAGAAATATCTAAAAGGAAAAGCATTTATATTAACAATCGATTTATATCCGAGATTATCGTCTTAATCCATTGTTCTTTCCTCGTTCTTTTATTGTGTCTTTTTAGGTTTGAGTGTGACTGGGAACATGTAGAGAAACAAGCTGTCAAAATATTATTATTTTTATATTTATTTTTTTCTTTCGTGCAAATGATGGCTATCAGAATTAGATTTGACCGATCAATTGAACTATAAAGTTGCGCGGTTGTGCCGATTAGAATCTTGAGCATTTTATATTCTTGAAATCCTTCGGCAAAAGTGCCAAACTATTCTTCTCTGTATTCTGTTTTGCAAATGTAACCATATGTGTTAAAATTCGACTTCATTCCAAGTGAAATCTTCAGGGTGGACAAACATTAAAACCTAAATAACGTCTGATATTTAGGAAAAATAACAAATATGAAAGCTATGCCTTGAATTTTGAGGTAGAAAAAGTCCAGCTACGCGGCAGCAGAAAAATGTCAGATCAAGATATTGATACAGGGGAGGGGAGGGCCCAAATAGGAGGAGACTCGTGTTTTGGCTGTGTCCCCAGTGATGACACCAACAAGAGGAAGAGCAACTTAATGATTTTGGTGTATCATTATATTATTTGTATACTCTACACGCCTGTCTGTGTATGTCCAGAGGTAGTAGTTACAAGGGTGATGTTTTGGGTGACGTCTAACAGTATAGAAAGCTAGTTTTCCTGCTCCACTTCAACAAACGTCTAACATACTCTTACAATTCTTTGTTCAAGTTGTGCACAACACAAGCTTTTTGTACAGTAAATGTTGGGGGGCTACACCATATACAATATGTGTCTTCCGAGATAACATTGAAAGCAGCCTTCAATACTATATGTTTGCTGTTTTCACGAGCATGTAGTACTAGTTTGTGACAATTGGACATGTATATATAATTTAATTAAAAAACGAGTAGTGAAAATGAAGTCAGACATTCCCATTGTTATTTTCCTTAATTTTTGTGCTTATCTTAACTGTTGGTTTAGCCAAAGATTGACCTCCCTAGAAAAGGTGAGTCATATTTTTTTTTTATTTGGCATTGATATTCCCCAAATCAATATACAACTTTTTTACACTTTAAATTCTACTTTCTAATTATGTGGATGAAACATTGCATACAAGTGAAACCAATTTGCTGTTGATAGTTTTGGAATGTTTTCCGCTGCTGTTATCTTTGGCATTCATCATGAGGGGGTCTTCATCCAGTCTCCACTCCAGTTCAGTCTATTATTGTGATCTCAATTGGCTGTCTTCTAATTTACTTGTATACCATCTCAGTTGCTTAAACACTCTAAAAACTTCTTCAACCTGTAGACCTTCGACCTGTGGTTTCATTAATTAATTAAGTTATAATAATAACTACCCTAAGCTCAATAATGAACTCTAATTAAAAGTAACTACAAAAATGGAGTATCTACAGAGCCCCTCAATAAGGGAGTTCGCGCAAGGCCGAACATCACCAAAAAAACAAAACATTTTTGTAGTTAAATATAGAAAAAGAAAACACAACTCTAAACAAACTCGCGGACCACGACACAGATATGAGGTCGGACTTTTACAAGGCTTCTTATATATCCTCCGAGAAGGAATAAGACCAACATAGTTCGTTAGTATACAGATATTGTTCGAAGTCGGAGCAAACAATAATATCGATTGGTTGTCAAACAATGTATTAATGAAAATTTTATTTATTGCAGGAGTCACAAAGTCGATTGAAAGGGTCAACAGACAAAACTCATACGTAGATGCTAGAGCCCTCAAATCGATTTGAAATGCTCGTCTTGATTTGTAAAAGAAGTAATGACCCTATCCGTTGACAGAGCCACCAAATCGATTTGAATGGTCGACGGATAGAGTTGTACGTCTAGATGTCAGAGCCCCCAAATTGATTTGAAAAGGTCGTCTAAATGTATAAAAGAGGAATCTTGACTGTTGCTAAAGCCACCAAAGCAATTTGGATGATCGACAAACAAGATTATAGTATTGCTGGATGCCGAAGACACCAAATTGATTTGAGTGATCGTTTAGCAATATAGGATAACTTTTGGCGGTTGTCGGAGCCAAATTGATTTGAGTGGTCGACGGACAAAGTAAAAGTTTTACTAAGAGCAGGAGCCAACAACGCGTAAAAGCGGCAGGTCGCTTTGTCAAAATCGGACTTATATCTAAGAGCTGGAGCCAACAACGCGTTGAAGTGGTTGGTTGTGGAGATAAAATTTCAAAAATATTACTCAAAAGTCGGAGCCTACAATGTCTAAGGACAACTGGTCGTTGATTACCAAACATAGCAATTTAATTGATATGAAGAAAATGTTGCTTCTAGCAACAAACGCGGGATTTTGCATGCGCCCTACACAGTACAAAAATCAGAAACTGAGCAGCAGATTTAAGTATTCGGATCGGAAAGCAATCCGAGGATAGGATAGCGAACATGCACATGAAAGCATGCAAGGCATATAAGCACGCGGGCATCAAAAATGTATTTTGTTCAAGGATGCAAGATTTTTACTATTTAATTATTTTTTATTTTTTGAGGAGGTCGAAAACTGGCCGTTGGTCAGAAGATAGAAAAAATTGAAATATTAAGTCAAAAATCGGCCGGGTAGTCAGCTAGTTTGGAGTTTTTCATATTAAAATGTCAAAAATCTTTCGATTAGTCAGCAGGTTTGGACAATTTAACTGGCAAGTGCCAGCTGATTAATCTGTTCTGACATTTTAAACGTAATCCAAGTACATCCTTTCTTAAATTTCTTTCTCCTAAGGACTCTTAATTTATCGAATCCTACCCAATTACATCTCTAGCCTATAAAATCCTTCAATCCTTTTACATTCTCTCCCAATTTCTGAGAAACTGCGGATTTCATACGCATTAGAAGGGGACATGAAGGAGGGCCACAAATTGGCCTAATTTCGCTCTTCCGGCCAACGAATTAGACCGATGATCATTTGCTCTTGACTCCGGATCAAAGAGTTCACTTGAGCAAACACTTTTTTGCAGATGAGGTATGTTTTTCAACAAATTCTCTCCAAATACACATAGCAATTAACACTTTTTCACACACATATTATCCCCATACAAAATGGGTCCCACACATGCTATTTTTTCATGCACTCCGTGCTCAAACTGGACGATATTTGATATTTTTCTCTTTCACGTGCGATATAGGGGCTCCCCAAATTTGGTTAGGGAATGGGGAGGGGCTTCGGTACTTCAGAAGGGAAGTTGGGTGAATACAAGGGCTACTAGTTAAACTTTTATGAAGAAGGTTAGCCAATCGGGGTCGGCACCATCTAAGGGCAAGGAAGTTGTCGGTGGGAGCAAAGGGAAAGCTCCAGCTGCTCCATCGAAGCAGAGATGCAAATCTTCTTGGATTGCCTCAGACTTTTGTATGACCTGAAAAAGTCCCAATCGGATGAGACCGTAGTAGTGGAGTCATCCTCCGATCCCAAGAGTGAGGATGGATATGAACAAGATGAAGAATCCTCTAGGACTGGTGATGAGGAGAAGGCTAGCTCGAAGAAGACCCAGAGGAGTTGATTTGCTAGGGTAGGAGTTTGATTCCCGTAGGGACTTATTTCAAACTTTGATGTATTACACACTATTTTTTCTCAGTTGAGATTTTGCTAAGTAATTCCTACGTTAATGATTAGTTTGAATGTATGCTCACACACACGTGCACAGAAAGACAAAGATTAGACTAAAAGCTGGATTGAAAATAGAGATTGATTTGAGTTAACTTGAACAAGTACAGGGTTTGGCCTAAAAATAGGTAAACCCTATCAAATTTTTACAAGCACTGGCTAACCGGCCAACTAGTTAAAAACAAATTTCAATTTTTTTTGTAAAACGGGACGGTTGATCAGAAACAAAATCAAATTTTATGATAAAATTGGATGGTCGATCAGAGAAAAAATCGAATCAAATGGTAAAACTGAACGGTCGATTGGAAGAGAAAAATTAATTTTTGTGGTGAAACCAGACGGTTGATCGAAGAGATTGACTGTCAAAATATTTAAAGCAAAAGGGAAGCCGGCCGGTTTGTCTGATAAATTTTTTTTATTCTTTTAAATTTTCAAGTCCTATCTCCATACAATTTAGGGCTCTCTTATTGTATATTTGGGACTTATCCTTTCAAAGGGGCATTCGACTTTCATTCTCTCAAAAGAACTACCAATGGCCTCCGAAGATAATCCCATGATCTTTGAGCTCCAATACCGAGCCTTTGTCGATTCCTTTAACAAGATTGAGCTTATCCATCTCGATATGTGATTCAATTCGAGGTTTATCATGAGCTTGCGGACTATGGTTGCTCACAAAGATATTCTCCGCATGCGGACTGATGACCATGTTTTCCATTTTGGCTTCGACAAACTTTGCCCAACTCATGAATAATTCTCTGCTCTGGTAGATATTCCTGTTAACCTACCCATTGTTGTTCCAGTTATCCCAGACGATTATGTTAAGGCCCTTTAGGGTTAGGGACTATATATTGTCTAATTAGCTATCAGATCCCAGCTGACCAGTAATGGTCCTAGAGCCACAGGGGAGAAGCAGTGGGCTTACCCATCCCAACCAGGGGTATGCTGGGATTAATAACGATAGATGTTGTTAACAAAAAAAATTGTAAACCAACTCAAGCTTCTTTTGAAAGTCTATAGAGATACTATTGAGGATGTGAACTAGAGTTAACGAAGAGCAAGCCTGGTCCTTTATCCGAGTGAGGGTATACTGCTTTCTCCCATAGTAGAGTATCTTTCTACTAAGCCGGATAACCGTGATCTGAGGTTGTGGGGCCATAAATGAACCGAGCTGTTCATGAACTGTTCGTGGTTCATTCCCCAAAGAACTCATTTAGGTTCGTTTGTACAATATACAAACCGAGCATGGACAAAGTTTTTGAGCTCTTTATTAAACAAGTCGAGCATGAAATTCCAAAGTGTTCATGAATGTGTTCGTGAACGGCTCGTCTGAATAATAACTTGACAACAATATGTTCAAAACCCAAAAGCCATATAACTTAATTATACTATTAATTAAGTTTAAACTTGGAAGTTCTAAAATCAATCGGACAATGGGAGCAAGCAAGGTATAGTTCTGATTTTGGAAATAATTGCTTTGAATGAGAACACGAGTTTTCAAGTTCGAGTTCGGTTTGTACAAATAAAAGAATGAACTCGAGCCGAACACGATTTTTATGAACTGAACGACGAATGAGTTGAAGCATAATTTTAAAGACTAAACGAACACGAACATGAGCATGGCCTGAAGCTAAACAAACGAGTTTAAACGTACCTCTGTTCGGCTTGAACTCGGTTCGTATACAGCCCTTTACGCGTGTGGTTAGGTGGCGGCTCTGGCACTGGGTCTGGTGGTAAAATATCTCACTATTGTTGGCCCTGGTGTTGCTGATATGAGACTGGCTGAGTTATTAGTGCAAGTATCTTCCAAAGGAAAAACCTAATTCTGGTAGTGGTAGCCAAAACTATAAATGGCATTGCCGATGTGCACGAAGACCCAAGTCTTACATTTAGGAGTTGCCCATTGCTTTTGTATATGTGGCTCCTAGACCAGATGTGGCTGATAGCTGCACCTACTGAGAGAAAATATTGCCCATGTTCTTTACATTCTCAGTTTTTGCTTTTTGAAGGTTGTTTAGGCATAGATGATTGGACTCGCTTTTTTGAGTACGGTAGTCCAAAGATATTCGTTGGTACTATCAATGGTGGCAAATCCTGGGGTTTACTTTGCAGACTTGTGGATATTTTTGTTCTGCCTCTTGGAGGATTACGTTATTCTTCCTTTTACTTCGCCTGTCAGATTCTAAGACAGTTCGGTTACAAGCAGACTATTCTGGACTTTTATAGTGACTTTGATGTTGTGGTGAATGACCTTAACTCTTCACAAAGTCATTTCTAAAAGCTGGGGCTCTCCTTTATACTTTGATTGCTTTATAGGAGTGGTACATTCATTGATTGTATGGATCTGGTTTCCCCTTATTGTCTGAGGAATACATTCGCTGGTTATGGCCTAAGGTTCGGGAGAAGCTACAGGCTTTGGACAACAGGCTGAGAGAAGAGCTGGCTTGGGACTTTCATAGTGCACGTGAGATCAGGTTTCTGGAACAAGCTAAAAAAGAAGCTCGTGTTTCCATCGACTTAGGGCCTGAAGCACCTAATTCCGGTGAATCTTCTCAGAGCTAGTGCAGAGCTTCTGTCATCCTCAAGCCAAGGGAGAAATCCAGTTTACATGAATTAGACAATCTTGGATCGGTTCCCAATTGTCTGAAGAGAAGTTTGATGTAGATGGGAATCCGATACGGTCTCTGCACATTGATGAGCCCCAGCAAAACCCTTCCTCGCCGCCTAAGAAAAAACAATAAAAGAGGCCACTATCTACCAAAGCTGCACGAAGATGACATGGATTCTTTTATCGAGGGTCAGTTCGATTGCAGGTGTGGCAAGGGTCCAAAGATTAAGAAAGCAGATTAAGGTCTGGCTTTGGAGGCAGAAGTAGTAGAGAACGTGATTCCAATATCTCAGAGGCTGACTTACGGGAAGAGCATGGAGACGTTCAAGTCAATCATATTTTTGGATAAAAGAAGATCGTCCCTCTTCAAAGAAAAACAAAATAGGTGCAGTGATTGAATACCCTTAGGTTGCTCATAGAACCTAAAAGTTATCTTTTTGCCCTAACTTTTGCCTAGCTCGGCCTTTGCATGGTTTTCGTCCTAGCGGGCTCTTTCCTTTTTTCTAGTATTTTGATTTTCATTTTGGTTTTCCCTAACTTTTGCTTAGGCTTCGCCTCGCAGGCTTTTCGTCCTAGCAGGAATTTTTTATTTTTCTCGAGGATGTTAGTCAACATTAGTAGTAGAATAAAAGACTTTAATTAAAATTTGACCACACCTGAGGTAGCTTTACAGGCTGCCTACATACCTCCATTTATGTGTGTAAATTGATATGTGCGTGCTGAATAATGTTCTTAAGGAGAATCAGGTCATTCGTAGTTTAATTTCAAATTTTCACTCAAGCATAATATTTCCTTTGTCGGTCTAGATTGACTAATTGTAACAATTTGATACCATCTAAATTGACTAATAACGTTGCACCCCCGGTAATGATTTGTCTGATCATACAGGGACCTGACCAGTTGAGTTCAAATTTCCCTCGCAGCTTCCAGACCTATCCGATATTTTCCTTCTATACTAAATCTCTTTTAAAACGCGTCCCTTCACTCGCAAAGTCTCTGGCAATCCGTTTCAGGTGACCTGGAATGTGGTAGAATGCTTTTAGCCTTTTTTTCATCGGTCAATGGTAGCTCTTCAAAGCGTTTTCTCACCCAATCTTCCTCGGCTACTTTGTTTCCAACAATACCCTAAGAGAATCCACGTTCAAATCTATCGGAAGCACAACTTCCATGTCGTAGACTAGCGAATATGGTTAGCATCCGCTGATGTTCTCCCTAATATACTATAGCCCCAGAGAGCATATGGGAGCTTATCCAGCCAACTCCTTCAGGAATCTATCATTTTAATCAGCATGTTCTTAATGTTCTCGTTAGCGGCTTTTACAGCCTCATTGGTCTGCGGTCGGTATGGTGATGAGCAATGTCGAATAATACCGTACTCTTCGGCTAAGGTCTGTGACTTCTCCTTTGAAATATAACATGTTGTCTGAAATCAATCCGGAGGTATTCCGTACCGATAAATGATGTTCGTGCGATTGAAATGGGCCACCTTCCTAGCATTGAGCATGGCGTAGGAAACGGCTTTCACCCACTTCATGAAATAATCTATGGCTACCAGAATAAACTCATGTCCATTAAAATCCATGGGACTGATCTTCCCTATCACATCTATTCCCCACACTGAAAATGGCCATGGCGATGTCATGTTGTATAACTCTAAAGTGCGGAACTGTTACAGGTTGGCGTACACCTGACACTTATGACATTTCCTTACATATTCAATGCAATCTTACTCCATTGTACTCCAGTAATCCCTATCAGAGAATCTTCTTTGCTAACATTCGTCCATTCATGTGTAGTCCACACTCTCCTGCATGTATGTCTTCCATGATTTGATTTCTTTCTCTCTCGGTCACACATAATAGGTGTTATCCATTGTAGTGTCTCTTGTATAATCGTCAGTCACACGTGATGAACTGTGATGTCCAACTTCTCAATGATACACAGTGCTTCGCGGAAGCGCTGTCAGGGTCTTTACCATCCCGGATAAAGTTTGGGACATCAGTAAACCACGATTCGGCTACTATGTCCTCCTCTATGGGTGCTATCTTGAAGTATTAAGCCAATCAATCCCTTTCTATATTAGAAACGGCTGCACCTCTTGCCGCTCGGGGATATCTACCATTGGTGACAGTGTGCCTAAGACATCAGCAAAATTATTCTTAAGCCGGGGTAGGTAAGGAATTCTACACCCTCAAACTGATCCATAATCTTCTTTCAATGGGCATGGTATGCATGTAGACGTTCATCTCTAATTCTCCACATCCCCTAAATCTAGTAGATGATCAACCCTGAATCTCCATATACTGTAATCGCTCTAACTCCTAGGCTTAGACCATCTCTAAACCGACGATACAAGCCTTATATTCGGCATTATTGTTAGTACTGTCGAAAATTAGCTTAATGGCTATAGATGAATGGCTCCGTCTGGTGAGATCAACACTATTCATACTCCAAATTCCTTGTTATTAGTTGTTCCGTCAAAATACAATTGCCGCATCATCTCTGATTCCATTACACAAACTCCTTCATCTGTGAATTTTGCCTCCCATCTATTGGTATCCTCAATCGGGCAATCGGCTAACAAGTTGGCCACGACCTTTCCCTTGATCGACTTTCAGGTGACATAAGTAATGTTGAATTCTGATAGCAACAAAAGCCACTTGGCTATACGGTTTGGTTAGAACTGGTTTCTTGAATAGATACTTCATGGGATCAATCGGAACCAATAGTCTGATAGGATAAGCCAAAACATAATGCCTCAATCTCTGTGTTACTCCTTCAAAGCTGAATAATTTACCTCCCCTTGGTCAATTTATTGTTGGCATAGTAAATGGCTCTTTCAACCACAGAATTCTCTAAATGTTGGCTAAGATGACTCCAGCTGCAGTACCAGTTACAATTAGGTATAGCAATAAGGGACTACTGAGTATCGGAGGGCTCAGGACTAGGGGTTGCTAAGGTACTACTTGATTTTGTCAAAGGCTTTTTGGCATAAAGGGTTCCACTCTTTGGTTGAGTATTTCTTCAACAACTTAAACACAGGCTCACAAATCTTGGTTAGTTGGGATTCTACCCAAGAATCCTCGGATTTCCTTCTCGCTCCTGGATTGGGGCATGTCAACTATTGATTTGATCTTAGCCGGATCGACCTTTATTATCCGTTTGCTCACCATAAATCCTATCAATTTTTTGGCTGTAACCCTGAACACGCACTTCTAGGGGTTGAGTCTCACATTGTATTGCCTTAATCTCTCAAATACTTCCTCAGGACTGTGCAATATTATTCACACTTTTTAGACTTGATGATTA